>CM035796.1:5057387-5304887 GCA_020466265.1 Siphamia tubifer
TAGAGGAACAGCAAGAGAAGAAAACATATAGATAATAAATAGTATATGTACACAAACACAGATATTGAGGAAAAAGACTAATATGATATGAACAATATACAAAAATATGCAGGATTGAAAAAAATATATACAGAAGAAATCAAACTATGTGGAGATAATTATAAGAATAACAGTATAAATATATATATATGGAATTATTGTCAAGTGGTGTCAATAGTATTTGTTATTTTACTCCTTTGGAGTGATGATGATGATGATGATGATGATGATGTCAATGTCAACAGTGATGTCATCAACTAGATTCCTCCAAAATGACAGTGGACAAGGACAAGATTTTTAGTAAAATATAAATGACTTATTTTATTGGTGAATAGAAGGACAACATCCCAAAAAGTATTTCCATTTTTACTGATCTATAAGTATTTGTCCATTCATAATAAAATCCCAGAATTCCATTGTTTTGCAATGTGTTCATGTTGACAGTTGGGAGACAGCGATGGGACCCTATAGTGATAGTGAGTGTCATGGCTTTAGAAGAGCTTCACAGTGCCTTGGTATTGATTTTTCAGTCTGAAGTAGAAGGATGAAATCATTCTAACAAAAGACATTCCGTCATTTCATGTTTTGATGCTTGCGGTGCAGGGTCCTGTCTGACACGTCGGCCCAAAATCTCCCATAGGTGTTGGATTGGGTTGAGATCTGGTGACTGGTAAATGAGTCACGTTGTGTTCATGGAGCCCACCAGTGAAATGTGTAATGTTGTTTTATATGTAGTCGTATCACTGTGTCACTCTGGACATTTTAACCCTTTAACAACTGATGTGTACTGAATGGATGGTTTAGTTTAAAAATTCAAGGGTTTTTTTTTGTTATTTTACTGATAATTTTGTTGATGGAACTAATGTACAGGTGTCAAAAAACAAGTGATTTAGAAGAAAAAAAAAAACTAAACCTAATGGAACCAAATTATAACGCTAGTCATTTATTTCTTTTTTTAACATCATTTGATTTTTGTTTGTTTTTTGCCTTTTTTCATGTTATTTGTTATTTTGTGAATATTTATTAGTTTCTGTTGATATTGTTGCTTATTTTTGTAAATTCTTTCTACATTTTGTTTATTTATTTTATCCTTTTTCTTCAATTGTGTTATGTTCGTCTCTTGCTTAGTTCATGTTACATATTATTTTGTTAGTTTATTATTATTTTTTGTTCATTTCACTGATCACTTTGGCAGTTTTTGTTCATTTTATTTTTAATGTGGAATTGTTTAAGTATCAGGAGTTAAAGGGTTAACATGGACCACGATAAAAAAAAAGCCTTCAAGCTTTATTTATTTATTTATTTATTTATTTAATTTTACTTAAGTACATGTTATGGTTTATTTTAAACTGGATCATATATTTGCTTTTATTTAAGAACTGAAATTGTCAAACAAAATCAATCAATCAAATAAAATAGGAAAGTGGTGAAAATAACGTCATGGCGTCACAGGTATCATCCACTGAACACAGGAAACAGATGGAATTCAAACCATCACCTCTCAACGGCAACTTCACTCCTAGAAGTTCTAGAAAACTTCTAGGTTCTAGTTTTAATATATTTATTCTTCTTACTCTTCTTTTAACTGTATTTATTGTCTTTTATGCCTCTCAAATTCTTATATGTTTGCACTGTGGGTGGGAAGTATGTACCATTCCAATTTCATTGTTTGCACAATGACAATAAAGGTTATTCTATTATTCTATTCTATTCTAAAATATTTGACTTGTCGCACAGTGCAGACTGTATATGTGGTAAAAACTGGATTTCGTTCATGATTGACAGCAGAGGGAAAATGACACAAGGGGCCACAGCAGCTGATGATGTCACCGATGACGTATTTTTCACCACTTTCTTCCATCTGACAAATTCGTATTCTTACTGAAGACTTTTAACGTTTTGTTTCGTGAATGTAATTTTTTATGTCGCAACTTTTCAATCCGTATTCTGCCAAATATCAAACATCCAGCGCCCTATAAGTACTAATGGATTAATTTAAGAGTTTGCAAACATTTATTTTATGTTCAATTACAACCAGCGACGCATTCATATCCCAAATATGCACAGGTTATTTTTTCTGTGAATTTTTTTGTCTCATAAATCGCTCCATATCCCTCTCATTTCAAACAAAAAAAATCTCTGCCACAACAGACGGTAACAAGCGTGCAAATAAGAATATGAAAGTTAATTTAATGAGTGGTTGATTCAGTGGTTTTCAATAAGAATTGATCAGAACATAATTATGAATTAGACGTAATTAAAGCAGTGTCTCATTTTATGAGGCTCTGCTTCAAGACGCTTTTTACTTCAAAGTCTTACATCCTGATAAAAAAAAAAAAATTACAACTGAGAACTATTATCAGTCCAAGAGATATTTCACTGTCATTAAAAGCTTTGCGTCAACTTCTGTAATGTGCTACTTGACAGAAGCTGAAATCAGAAGGTATTATTTTTTAATGGAAAATATTACAACATCATTAGTGCTGATCTAGACCCCTGTCCACATCAACATTATCCCTTTGAACATCATTCTGTACATTAGTGCCATTATTTTATAGTATTAAACAAAGCACGTCCACTTACTATTCATGCAGGGGCAGGGCCGGATTATGGGGGGTCTGGGTCCCACCCCACCCCACCCCCCCTTCTTCGTTCTTACAAAGTCGTCCATTAACTTGAACCGTCGAACAAGATCTGATTCTATTACAATCACTGTAAACCCGAATGTTCAGAATAATTAAATATATTAAGTTGTGAATACTCAATGTTTCAGAAATAGTACTATTAACTCAAATGTATTAAGTTGTTGTCATGTTCTTCTCTTTAAGTACTTACAACTAAAAAAAATTGTATTGGGGGAACTATTGTGGATATAAGTGAACATAACTTAAAAACATGTGAGGTACAACTTAGTGGAATTAAGTCACTAAATGCTGAGAATGATATTATACTGTTATTTTTATTGTTTCAAATAAGGATGTTTGAAAAAATATATATTTAACTGATGTAGTAAATGATTAAATATAATTTAAAATCACTCCAAATAACCACCAGTATCTATCACACCAAAAAAAACACAATCATAAAATAGTCATTTTATTCAGGCTGTGGTTCAGTTGGTAGAGCGGGTCGTCCAATGACTGAAGGGTCAGAGGTTCGTGTCCCGGCTCCGTCTGTCCACATGTCCAACTGTCCTTGGACAAAGACACTGAACCCTTACTTAGTCTGACAGTAGGACTGACAGAACCTTAGAATACTAAGTTAATAAGTAATGTTTTAATTTAATATACTTTAATAAGCATCTACATTTTAAGTTCTGGAAAATTGTATTTATTAAGTTTATCAACTTAAAATAATTGAGGTAATCATTTGCCTTATATTTTTGGACTTCTGTTAACTTATTCAGGTTTACAGTGAAGAAGAGAGAGTGATTTCAATTGATTTTGGCACATTTTCATCCTGAGCTCATTTTTAATGACCGTTCCCCTTCACAGATTGTTATCGGCAGGGTCAAAGGTCAAACCCTCTGATTGCCGTCCCTGTCCCCCCACCCAATTCCTATCACCCTTCTCTCTTGGTTCTCGTTAAATATGTCCTATACCAGTGTGAGTAGTCATAAGATCCTAGAGGCCATAGAGGCTGACATCACAAATGGCATCGACATCTTCATCGCTTTGACCCCCAAACCCCCCACCCCCAACAGGCCCCTGGACACTGGCCCCACTGGCCTGGCACCACATTGGATCTGAGATTGTTGACTCACTGTCCTCACTGGAATGATTGCTGCCTCTAAATAGTATAATAGAAAAAATATTCACTTGCCTCATACTGGGCCTTTTATAGAGCGCACATTAAAATACCCTGAAATTCAAATGTTCAATCATTGTATGTTCTTGGACATTGTCATCTCACTCCTCTTGCCACAAAATACCTGAGCAGCACTTGTTAAAATGTACAGTAAAAACATGCAATAAAACACCTGTTATAAGGACATAAATAAAATCACTCATATTCTCTATTTTCAATTTGAAAATCTCTATGAAAACTTCCTGAATCACTTTATCATTATTTTCCTTTATGAAAATATATGGTAATATATTGAAATATATAATACATTATATTAAAAACTATATTAGTAGTAGTAGTAGTAGTGCATATATTGACAAATATAAAACATATATTGTACTGAAGACAAAAACTGTTCTATATTTTTACAGATAGTTTAATTGGAACTCAATTTCTTTCCACATATATTTTGAAGTGCAATGACATATATTTAGTAATACACTTCACAATATATGTATGTATATATATATATATATATGTATGTGTGTGTGTGTGTGTGTGTGCGCGCTGATCCATATATAATTAAGTGCATTACTAAATATATATTAACACATATGACCACATATATTGTCTACTAGGTATTGTAATATATTTTTGTGTACATTATATACTTTTTTTTTTTTTTGTAAATTCCATATTTCGTGCTTGTGGAAATGATTGAAAATAGTCACTTGTCTGTGTTAAAGGTTTAACAATACTATTAAAAAAAAAAAAAAATTATTTAAATATATGATCTTTGATTTTTTTTTTTTTTACCTTAACTGACAGAAAATACAGATGAGAAAAGAAGAAAACCTGCACATGAAGGACTTGATAACAATGGCCATTGCTACTGACGTTGCCATGGAGATAAACAGAGTGTAGATTGTATAGAAGAGAAGTATAAGAAAGGGCTAAAATGAAGCGCTCTGTCATGTTGTCACGTTGCATGGCCTGTGAGAGCTCCATACTGACACAGAGTCATCAGTTACACATCTACAGACAGAGCTGTTGTGATCAGTATAGAAGCACCTTCTGAACACATCAACCTGTGCATCACATATGGAGGCAGTTGGATGAGAACTGCCCTTGACGTGACCTTTGTGTTCGTCACCTGCCGCCTCCATGTGAAGGAAATAGCTCTGATGATTACTGTGTCTGTGTGTGAAATTAAACCACTGTCAACACAAGAAAAAACAGTGATATATTGTATGTCACATGATTAAGAAAAGCGGATGAGGACTGTACGGGTGCAGAATACATCAAGTGGTTTATAACTTTATAATGATAATGGACATGATCAACTTTAAATAAAAAGATAAAGGTGAGCAAAAAGAAACTACATGGAGTTGTAACAGTAGTAGTAGTAGTAATATTAGAAGTAGGAATCATACTAATAGTAGGAGTAGGAGTTGTAATATTATTAGAAGTAGTAATAGTAGTAACTGCAGTAATAGTAGTGGTGGTATTCACAGTAGTAGTTAGTTGGGAGGGAGTAGTAATAGTACTAATAGTTGGAGATGTATTTGCAGTACAAGTAGTGGTAGTATTCACAGTAGTAATACTAGTAGTACTACAAGAGTAAATGGTAATACAAGTACTATTAGTTATATTACCAGTTTTAGTATTAGTAGAAGTAACAGTAGTAGTAGTCATATTGTTTTTTTTTATTATAGTACTTTTTAGTAGTTATAGTAGTTTTTTATGTATTATAGTATTTGTTAGTAGTTACAATAGTAATAATATAAAGGTGAAGAAAAAGCAAAAAGAAACTAAGATAACACAGTCAGAAGTAATAGATAGAGAAATATATTCTACGATCCCGATCCTTAACCAGACAGTTATGTCATGATGTGAAGCATCCCGAGGTCATGACCTTTTATTTGCAGTTGATTTGGAGTCAGTCAGACATAGTTGCAGAGATGTGAACAAAAGAGTGTTTAGTGATTTTAAACGTTTGAGCGCTCCCTTGTGGATAATCTAGAAATGGTATCAATGATATGACATTCATCAATATGGAAAACATGACATTTCTAAACGGATTATTTTTTAAGTTATTGCTTCAAAGGAAGGATATCGACCAAAATACCTGTAGTGATTGAAAACTAATTGAAATACGTAACAGACAGATTGTGACTTAGTTGGTAGAGCAAGTCGTCCAATGACCAAAAGTTCAACCGTTCAAGTCCTGGCTCCCACTGCTCACATGGCAAAGTTCCCTTGGGCAAGACACTGAACCCTGACCTGACGGGCAGCACCGCGTATGGCAACAGCCGTCTACTGATAATCCGTGCATCATTCATTTTTCAAAATAAAGCTAAAAATAAGATAATGAAAAAACGGCTTGTTTCTTCATTATTTGTTTCCAAAACCAAGATGAAAAAATTGATAGTGATGCATTTTTAATAGAAAAAACAGTTTCCCATTTTAACCAAGTTTGACCTGAAGCACACGGAGTAAACTGGAAATTAATCTTAAAAACTAAAATAAACATGGCCACTTGATTTGAAGGTCATTATGGTATGAGATGACACCAAGTTTCTCCCTCATCATATCTTCAGGTCTTAGGGTGACCCTCTTAGTTTCCCCCAAAAATAGGACGTAGGTTTCCATCTTTGTCACTGTGGGTCACGGTCATTTCCGGTTTACTCAACTTCAGGTCAAAATGAGATAAAACGGAAAACAGCTATTAAACATTTTTCCATTATTCATTTAAACATAAAAAGGAAAACTGAAAAACTGCATCATTTTGGTTTTGGAAACAAATAATGAAGAAACAAGTTGTTTATTCCTTATCTTATTTTTGGTTTTATGTGGGGGGGGGGGCTGTGGCTCAGTTGGTAGAGCGGGTCGTCCAATGATCAAAGGATGTCTCTGGCTGTCCACATGTGGAAGTGTCCTTGGGTAAGACACTGAACCCTAAGTGTCTCCCAGTAAGGTCAGGCAGCACCGGTGTATTGGCAGCAGCCGTCTACTGGTGTATGAGTGTGTGTGTGAATGGGTGAATGTGAGGAATTGTGAATCGCTTTGGTACCAAGTGATGTATAAAATGTGTTATATAAATATAGACCATTTACTATTTACTATTTGAAAAACGAAAGAACAAACGATACAGGCATTACTGATTTATGTGTGTGTGTGTGAATGGGTGAATGTGCGGTATTAAGTGCTTTGGGCACCATGGGTGAATAAAATATGCTGTATAAGTTGAGTCCATTTACTATTTAGTTTTCTTAAATGCATCGCGTCAACAGTCTAACGTCCCCAAGCACATAAATACATTCTATACTTTACCTCTGTGTCTCTGTACAGTATATATCAGTGTCTCTCTCTGTTTTATGGACAGCAGGACGTATGTCTGCAGGCACCAATGTGCATGTTCAACATAAAGTCCAATATCAGAGCAAAATGCTTACTGAATTATTTAGACCTAATGTGTAATCTTAATCGATTAGGTTTTATGTTAGGTTTTACAGTCTGACTGAGGTGCTCATAAATCCTCCACTATGTTGGTGTGATCTGCTTTTACCCATGGCCCTGAAACGTAATGAGACTATCTCCAACAACATAAGGTGGTGGCTGTCACAGAAAATTGACTGTTGGATGTATTTTTTAGTTTGCATTAAAGATGAATGTTCAACTGTTGGGCATATTATAGAGGATTATTAAGAATAAAGGGATAGTTCAGTATTTTTCACAGGAATTTGTATGGGGTCAACATCTTTACTCTGGTGCACCCACAGTGACTTACCCTCAACACTGTCCTGTCAGTCCAGTTCTGGTCCGATTTTGGTCAAAGCAAAACTAGTCCCGGCAGGTTTCCTCGGGTCAATAAAGTAAAATGTGTTTCTTCTCAAAACAGTATGTGTTCGAATGAGTGATTTATTTGTATAACAAAACCATCATGGAACAAAAACTCACACCTCGTAATTACTTTCTCTCAATAGCGATCAACACGCATTGTCACTGCTAACAGCTAACACCTGCAAACACTGCCAAACAACTGATGAAAGTAGTTTGCTAAGGTTTTTTTATTTTTCCAATATCGTGCAGCCCTAGTGTATTGCAGTCACTTAATATGTTGTATTATGAATGTTGACCAGGTTTGATGCCCTTGAAATCAAAAACCCAGTATGAACAAAACAAACACCAACTGGAACAAGGGACCTCTACGTTCCTTCAAAGAAAAAAACAAAATGAGTTGAACTAACACCTTTTCCCGCTTTTGTTTTGTTTCCTCTTATGTTAGCGAATGGAAGTGAGCTCTTTATTGGGAGTGTACGGTATGAAGACACCGGAGCCTACACCTGCATCGCCAAGAATGAGGTCGGGGTGGATGAGGATATCTCTTCTCTGTTTGTGGAAGATTCAGCAAAAAAGACCCGTAAGTCAGTTTACAGCGCACCATGTAATAATAATAATAATAATAATAATAATAATAATAATGATAATAAACTTTATTTTTAAAGCACCTTTCATACAAACACTGTAGCCAAAAGTGCTTCACATTGATTAAAAATTAAAATACAATTTTAAGACAAGGGTGAAATAACAAATACATTAAGATTTGATTTGATAAAATTACAAAAGTACAAGATAAACTGATTATATATACATTAGAAAATTTTCAATAAATAAGAAATAAAATTACAGAAGTACAGATAAACTGATTATACATACATTATACAATTTCAATAAAATAAATGAGAAATACATTAAGATTTGATTACGCACAAAATATAAAGATTATAAAGAGTATAAAGAATGTAAAGACAAAATTGTCTTCCCTGATGACATTTGGAATTGTATTCCATAACCTTGGTGCATAGTTGATGTAAAGACTGACAGACAATGAACATGCATCATCTCAAATGTAGAGCTGTGAAATGTGTTAAAGGATAGATAGATAGATAGATAGATAGATAGATAGATAGATAGATAGATAGATAGATAGATAGATAGATAGATAGATAGATAGATAGATAGATAGATAGATAGATAGATTTATTGTCTGTTCCACATAAAAAAACAGACATTTTTCTTTGTCACGGCTTCTCACAACAAACACATTGAAACAATTAATAGACATTAAAAAATGAAATAAAATAATTAAAAACACGGTAACACAGCACAGACATGTTTGTGTTATTGAGAGCAGCTATTGCAGAAAAGGGATGAATGGTTTCTTGTAAATGTTCTTGTACTGTCAATATTTAATGGGACGTTAGAACCAGTCACAGAACTCTCTTGTCTGACTGGTACTAAAGTGTATGAATCATTTCTAAGTGTATACGATGACGTCATCAACGGCTCATTTTACACACGTGTCACATATTTCCCGATGCTTTGATATTGGCTTCATCAGGTTACATCATTTTGACAAGTTAACTACAGACAGTTAATCAGAAGAAGTAGAAATGAAACAGAATATTCTATGGTTTGTCTCCTTCTAGGACAAACGCGGTGTCTTCTTGATTAAGAGGAATGTCTTGTCGTAGTGTGAAGCATTAAGTCGCTGTCAGATATGCTTTGTCTTCCAGCACTTTGGAGAACACACCTCCTCTGTTTGTGAAAGGATACGTATCAATGTTTTATGTCTTTCACAGTTTTTCCTTCTCTTCTTTCTTTTTCCCACTGCGTTCCTTTGTGTCCCGACTACAGTTGCAAACATTCTCTGGAGAGAAGAAGGTATTATCTTATTTTCTTTAACGCCTTTGCATTTCAGTGAATAACAAAATGTGGTGGGCATGTTTTGTAGGTTTTTCAACGCTCCCAGCTCAGTATCTACATTTTCCCAGATGTTTCCTCTGTTGTCCAGCAGATTTGTTTTCTCCTCAGCAAAAACTTTTATTTTTATTTTTTTAAAGTCCTTACTTTCCCTTCTCTCTTCTCACACGCCTAAGGTGTTTCATCCTTTTGGTTGTGTACTTTATAATCTGTTTTTCAGATCACCTGGGGAGGAAACATTTGCACCAAAGCAGGAGTTTTCTATATATATATTTTTTTGCTGGTAAAGTGTGGAGGCTAAGATGAAAAACATTACAGTTTTCAATACAATGCATTTCATCCCTCCTGTCTTCGTATAGTATACATTATTACCACATAAATACGACCCAGCCGGAAAGTTTTCAACAGCGCAGGAAAAGCACTGTAGTTTACAAATCCAGTCCCATATTAATCATCTCTACAGGAACCACAGGAAAATACATTGAGTTCAAGTGTTTATCAGGACATATAGACTGCATTTTGTGTAATTTATACGATGTATTTATTAAATCTCTTGTAAGCCTAAGCTTGTTGGTGTCTTGTGAAACACTTTTACCTCTCCTGCAGTGGCTGGATGTTTATCTGGAGGAATGTTCTTAGGTTCTGTTCACTGAAGGAAACACTGAGACTCCAGATTTAATGGAAGCTCTATCTTTGTACAGTTCAACAGAAAGTGGAAATTATGTGTAACATGGAGCCAATTAGCTAATCAGGTTCTTCCTCTCACTTTGGATGTTCATTCACACTCTGCATTATATTACGTAACTTAGAATAAATCGTGTAATGAACAGAACAAAAACACTTTGGAATAATATCATAATAGCATGATCTGTATTTAAACAGTATAAATGTTCAATACATGTTATAACAGCTGCTAAAAACAACACACTGGTGATTAGTGTGTTCAGTAATGAAAGTAAAAGTAAATACTTTCTTTACTGTACTTAAGTAGAGCTTTTAGGTATTTGTACTTTACTTGTGTATTTAGATAAATTTGATCTGAAGTGGAACAATAAAATAATACATAAATAATGTCAACTCCAATTATCTATATTTTACAGGGAAAAAGGAAAAATTAAATCATGAAAATGTTTACATTGACAAACGATCCTTTCAAACAATGTGAACAACGTGAAACAAATTAAATAATAATCCTAATTTAACATTTTCACATGTTCATTATAACTTGCAGATCTTAGTGAATCTACAAATACACAAAATATTTAATATCAAGCAGATTATTCTTAAAATGTCACTGACTTCACACTTATTCATATGTTTGTTCCAGATATTTTGTGAAATTCTACTTTGTTTTAGTGTAAATATGTGAAAATATTTACATTTACAAAGAGAAAAAAATTGCAGTTGTGATTATTTATAGATTATTATGATAGTATTTTACTGCTCTGACCCACTTCAGATTGAATTGATCTGAATGTGGAACATGAACTAAAACTTATATTTTAATATCTATTTTTTTATTTCACAAATTCATTCCAAAGGCCGGATTGGACCCTTTGGCCGGCCGCATATGGCCCCCGGGCCTTGTGTTTGACACCAGTACTCTGGGTCAAAGGTCAAGCTCACAATAAAGATCGAAATTGAATTTTAGATATTCATGTTATAGACTTTAAAGCAGCACCAACACTCTGGTCTTTCTATACACATCGTATGTGTATACATTTTGACCAAATGATGACCCAAGGGGTCAGGGGTCAATACCTAAAAAATTACAGTGCACTATAACAGAAAAACAAGTGGAGGTACAGACTTAGTTACTATTATTGACAGATAGGAAACCTGGCATCGGCTACAAAATAGTGTTATGACCTTTTGACCTTGAGTGACCTTAAAATGTGAAAATCAATGTCACATGGTTGTAACTCCATAAAGAGTGGTGAAACTTACCCAGTTACTGTTGTTTACAGATAGAAAACCACGTAATATTTCCAAAATAGCATCATGACCTTTGACCTTAAGTAACGTTGAAAGGTCAAACTCATAGCCTCACGTTTTGAGAGGGAGATGTCCATTTAGAGCTAAATAATTTGCAAGGAGAACCACTTATTTAAATGGGATTTAATAACTGCACAAATAATAGAATTCTATGCAGAAATAATAGAATATTATATATTATTAACTGGACTTTTTCTATATTGTTTTATTTTATTATTTTTCTATACATAGAGTTCAGTTTCTTCCTTTATTTCATCCAGTTTAGATGTTATTTCTATTGAATGATGGGAACTTCAGATTAGATTCATACATACAAACGTACGCACACGAGAAACGGAGTACGATTCCATTTGCAAATTCAAAAAGGAATGGGAGCAAACATCATTTTTGTCATCCCACACAACAAACAGACACTTCAGGTTGTTTGTATATTGGCTTCAGTTTCAAGCTGTGGTTGAATTTGCTCGAAAACATGCCCTGAATGACATCACATAAGTGCATAATATTGCATAAGTGTCTTAATAGGTTGCAGCATCACTCATTTTTCTGTGTGCATGCATGTTATGAATTTACAAGCATGCCTCAGGTTCTGTACAAATGCTTATTGTAATTATCTCTTTTCCTGTATTGAATCCTGACAGTCTGAATTGGCTTTTAAAGATTGTGATCCACACTAACTCATCAGTGGCTGCAGACAGGCCCGTTTTAATGTGATGTTCTCGCTACTGTATGTTGTGTGGATATGTTGCTGACAAGGGCCTTTGTAGCCATTGTCAAAATTGCTGGCAGCTGCACACTGCCCATGATCGCATGCTAGCAGCCTGTGTCACCTGAGGCAGGAAAATTGACATGTGAGCTACAATATAGGATTATCTGCAGGTATACATTGCTTTTTTTTTTTTTGTATCATCATGTTGTATTGTTGTCTGGCAGGTTTAAGCGTGGGGAACATGTTCTATGTGTTTTCCGATGAGGGTATCACAGTTCTTCAGCCCAGTGAATGTGAAATACGAAGGCACATGAAGCGCACAGAGAGGATTGTGGCCACTTATGTAAGTGCAGTTCTCTTCTAACAAATGTTAACGGTCCTTAAATTCAATAAGATGTGTTAAAAAATGTTTAGTGTCAGGTAATGAATGTCCTGTAGTTTAGACTTGGGCTTTCTTTGTATCTCACTAAATTGATTTCAGCACAGTGTAAAAAGCTGAGCAAATGCTTTTTAAAATCCAATTATGTGTTCAGCAGAAAGATGCCACTTACTGTAGTGTTTACATGAAGAGCAGCGTGCACTCCTCACCACTAAAAGCAAGATTCTCTCCCGTCTATTTTATAGAATCCAACAAATAAAAAAAAAAAGTACAGAGTGTTTTCTATGAAGTAACTCCGTTGGTTTTCAGTCTTAGAGAAAATCAAAGTTAAGGTCATCATCACACTTCCCTGTCTTTTGTGAGGGAGGGGCTCTTCACCTCAGTCAGTGTAATGGGATTAAATGTGTCCATTTGTCACCAGTGATAGACCCTGTAGAGTCTGTAGAGCAGACCTCAAGCTTTTTAATCCATTGGAGAACATCCTTCTCCCAGAGCAATGGGCTTAAGATGGTAAAAGTTGCTTGTTCCTCTGAGGGATTTGGGTTTTACAGGACCCTGTAATTGTATTACAGATCAATACAAACTCAATAAGGCATGTGTTAGCCTGTTCCTGCTGTAAACAGCACTTTCTCCACTTTGGTGAGGCGGAGGTGATGGAAACTCTTGAAACACAAGTGTGTGTGTGTGTGTGTGTGTGTGTGTGTATATTTGTCATTGTACTGCAGCAGCTTAGGGAAGCATTATTTTTTCAGTGTTTTATGTTAAACATTACTTATTCTTACTTAAGATGTAGTAAATAAAGTCACTAATCTTGGTTACATACATGTATTCTTTACTAAAACGACACCAGAGTTAAACTATGTCTTAAAGCACTCATTTTTATAGACTCTCATAAATATTAGTCAAGATTAATCGAGTTAATTGCGATTAACTATTTTTTAATCGCAATAATTTTTTTAATCATGATTAGAGTTCCCATGAATTTTGTCATTTTACAAATCCATATTATTTTACACCACGGTATGATTTTATGTTAAAGGAGGTTTTCAGGGGCTCCTTTTGAACCTTCATTATTAGATATTTTTTTGTTTTCCTCTGTTTGTCATATCTTAATATGGCAGGAGTTAGTGTCTGTAACACTACTGCTTTGTTTTTCATTTAAAAAATGTGTACAAATGTGTATAAACCTATTAGTTTTTCTACATTGATAAGAGCATAACAATGAATTTCAATGACACAAAAATGTGCGATTATACTATGATTAACTATTGCATTTATGCAATTAATGGTGATTAAATATTTTAATCTATTGACAGCATGAATAAATATACATACCGTTAATATCATAAACATTGTGTCTACAGTATTGACCAAGTTTTATGTCTATTTTTATTTTTACTGTACTTATTTTACTTTTGTTACATTTTACTTGTCTGTTATTTTATATTTGTTGTAATATTTTTTATTCATATTGTTTGCACTGGATAGACAAGCACAGGGGTGTCAAAGTCATTTTAGTTTAGGGGTCACATTCAGCCCAATATGACCTCAAAAGGACCAGACCAGTAAAATAATAACAATGAAAAGAACAAAATTGACATTTGTCATTATAAAATGTACAACTAATATCTACATGATGCCTTTTTATCTCAATTGTGATTTTTTTCCCCTAAATTTCCTGTCCATACCCACTTAACACTTAACTGAGTAACTGTGACCTGATCAAACACAATTTTAATAAACTAACTTTTAAAAGCTTTTATTTTGATACTTTTGAAACTTTTCAGATTTTTCCTGGTTAAATAAATATTGCATTCATGACCAAAAAAATGCTGTTTTACTTTTTACTTTTGTACTTTATTACAATTGAGAAGTTTTTAAAGTGCTTTTTTACTTAAATAAAGGAGTTGAATCAGTACTTCTACTTTTATCAGAGTATTTTTTCACACCAGTAGCTGTACTTGTACTAAAGTACAAAATGTGAGTACTTTGAACACCTCTGCTAATGACAATTAAGGCTATTCTATTCTACTCTACTCTTCTCTATTCTATAATTTTCTATTTTATTCCACTCTATTCTACTCTTCTCTATTCGACTCTATTCTATTCTACTCTATTCTATTCTATCCTACTCTATTCTATTCTACTCTATTCTATTCTATTCTACTCTACTCTATTCTATTCGACTCTACTCTACTCTATTCCATTCTATTCTACTCAACTCTATTGTATTCTATTCTATTCTACTGTACTCTATTGTACTCTTTTCTATTCTACTCTATTCTACTCTACTCTATTGTATTCTATTCTATTCAACTCTATTCTATTCGACTCTACTCTACTCTATTCTACTGTACTTTATTCTATTTTATTCTATTCTACTCTTCTCTTCTCTTATCTACTCTATTGTATTCTTCTACTCTACTCTATTTTATTCTATTGTCTCTCAGTCACAGTCTAAAGCTGCTGCTCACTTCTAACCTTTGTGAATGTGTTGCTCGTCTGTGAAGCACCAATAATCCCTGACAACCTTCTCCTCCACCTCCCATCACCCCCTTCTGTTCTCTCAGGAGGAGATGTGCCCTAAAGGTGAGGGGGTGTCAGCTCAGCGCTGCGTGTGGTCTTCCGCAGTCAACATCAGGGATAAGTACATCTACGTTACCCAGCCCCTCCAGAGCCGACTGCTGCTGGTCGACATCCAGGCGCAGAAGGTGGTGCAGGTGGGTGGAGCCTGTGTGTGACCTGTCATAACAGCCGCACTTCATATAAACGTCTGCGAAATTATTTAGATCTAGCCGTCGATGTTTTGAGAGGAAACTCATTTAGGGTAGACTGTGCTGGCAGCTCCAACTGGGAACTAAAGTCAAGTGGAAACAAAGGAAAAGTTCACCTGGATTTGTGAGGAAAAAAAAGTCATGAGTGATGGAGTTTGAAAGATTTCTATTTAAAACATTTTTTTATTTTTATCTTGAAAAATATACTGAACTTATTGTCTCTTTTTAGTTATTAGTAATAAACCTTGATATAAACAATAAAAAAGATATAAGTGGGTTCATTCAGGATCAGGTCAAATCTGCTGGAAATAAAATAAAAATACTAAACACACACATTTAACTTGATTTTCCCAACAGTTTGTCTTATTATTGTGAAAACACATTTTTGGTGACTGTGATCTTGACCTTTAACCTCCATTCAGCAGCTCTCCACACATTTTTCCTGAAAATTTAATGGAAATTGGTCCAGTAGATTTGTATAAACCTGCTTAAAAAAAAAATACCTACAGTTACAAATAAAGTAACCTTGAACAAACCCCCCAGTCCTCTTTGGTGGGGGTTTAACAAACACATATAGATGTACAATGGTATAAACTAGTTTCCACTCATTTAATATTGAAATATGTTGAAGCACTGAGACACTGAATGTATATAAATTGATAAAAGGTAAAAAAAACATCCAATACTTGTTATCTGTGTTAAAATAGAAAAGAAGACTTGACATATGATTTATATGTGTGACTCATTTTGACCAAAACAAGCAATAACTTCATAACCATTGTAACTCATAAACCCAAAATACAGCTAAAGAACTATTGACGCTTTTAAATTTACAAAATAAAAATAAGTTAAATAATAAGTTAAAATAAGTATTATACCAATAGCATATTTATAATATAATTTCTAATATATTTATCATGTTATAATAATAATAATAATCTTTATTTGTATAGCACCTTTCATACAAACACTGTAGACCAAAGTGCTTCACATTGATTAAAAATCTAAATACAATTTTAAGACAGGGTGAAATAAAAAAAAAAATAAATAAATAAAAAAACAAAAAATGATTGCACAAAATTATACAAGACATTCATTCTAAAATGTCAATAAGAATTGAAGTAAAAATCACAAAATTATACAAACACTGTAGCCCAAAGTGTTTTACATTGATTAAAAAGTACAAGATATACATGCATTATAAAATTTCAATAAATAAAAAATTAAATTACAGGAGTGCAGATAAACTGATTATACATATATTATAAAATAAATCAGAAATACATTAAGAATTGATTCCGAACAAACTACAAGGAATATAAAGAGTATAAAGAATGTAAAGAACGGAGTTACAGAATTCTCCCTTTAAAGGCTGATGAAAACAAAAATATTTTAAATATACTCAGTGATAACATTACATGTCTAATGTCATGTAGATTTCAGTCAGTGAAAAACACCAAACCTGAGACGAACGCAGCTGTGTACAGTAAAGTGTAAAACATACAGCACATGTGCACTTATATGACCATCCTGAAGTGCACTTAGCTCAACATGCCGTACTATCGAACCGCCACAGATGTGAAGAGACCACATGCAAGGTAAAATAAATCAAATTCACCTCAAGCACTTGAAACAATATGGTGCCCAGGTGGGTGCTGGTTGCTTGGCTATTCATCTTATCTGTAACGGCTGTTTAGAGACTGAATCCCTCTGGGGTTCTTCCCAGGGTCAGCATCATTTATCCTGAGGCGCAGGATGAGAGGATATGGGTCTAACTCAAGGAGAAGAAGAAGGCGGGGAGATAAGTGGATGGCTAAGTAAAGACGACGACAGACTGTAAACCCAACAGATAACGGAGAGAAATGTCCCAGTAGAAGATAAGAAAAGATAATCCTTTATTAGAGTCGCAAAGAGCAAGTTCTAATAATACATAGTAAAAAAATAAAGGATAAAGTGTGTGATGTGAAAGAACAAAAAATGTACGATTAAAAGATTAGTTAACATTAGTGCTGTTGTGTTATAGATGGATCTGGACTGTTTCTGATGGTCTGGGTCCCTATGTGGGCCTGTCTAGATCTTGGACTGGACTCACGATTTGTATATTAAGATATGGGATAAAGTTATACATCTTTACTGTGACTTGAAAAACAGTCAAAAAGTTGTGTTATAAATTATATATTTATATATATTTATATTTTATATATCTCATTTTATCATCTGAACCCACTTTATCCTCACCAGGGTCTGTGGGGGTCTAATCCAGCTACACCTTGTATGAGTCTCCAGTTCATCTCAGGGCTGAACATATATAGACAAACAATCACTGTCACGTTCACACCTATAGGTAATTTAGATTAACTAGTTAACCAGTTAACTAGTTAACCAGTTAACCTATCAGTGCATGTGTTTGGATAGTGGGAGGAAACTGGAAACTCCACACAGAAAGGTCCGGTCCTATATTTTATATATTATTAAAAAAATAAAAATTTAAATATATATTTAGTTTTACTTGAATAATTCCAGTTCACACTGATACGTACTATTATAAAGAATTTTTAGAAATGTGTCCATTAATCTAAGATATATTACTATATATTATAGCGTCCTATCATAAGTGATTTTTACCCACCCCAAAGGGAAGAGGGGTATTATATTTTTACTTATATTTATCCATTTGGTAGATGCTTTTATCCAAAGTGAGTAATCAGCTTTGGTTAGTCTGTCTGTTTATAAGCAAAAAGTATTGTTAAGGGGATTGATAGGGGAAAATTAGGTAAAACATGTGTGGGGAGGGGGTGTTTGATCAGGTATTTTATTTTGAAATATTTAAAATTTGCCTTGGCTTATGTTGAACCATATGTTGATGGTTTATAACATGTTAATGGTCAGACATATAGACACTCACTTCCTACATAGAGAAATAAATATAATGCACTACATAGTGAACTCAATTGAAAACTTTCCGGACACTTCTATTTAATTGCATCATCACCATCGAACAATTAAAAAGTAACAGTGTCGTCTCTCCCAAAATTAAAAGGCTTTTAAATTAGCTTTACTGTCTGTGCATAACATTTACTGTTACTTAACAGCTGTAGCTCTGCTGCTATGACGTACAATCTTAATCTGTCGTGTTTGTTTTAATAATAAATCTCTCCGTCCTTCGGCCATGTTCCGATTTGTGCAATGCATGATGGGATATTGTGCTTTGATTAGTGACCATTGATGTCCATTACATTTCACGGTGGATTGTGGGATACATTGAGTGCACTATAAATAGTTGACTAAAGGTTGGGACCCCCCTACAGAATGGTGTGGTCCCTATAGAGCAGGGGTCTCAACCTCATTTTCTTCAGGGGCCAGATTTAGCCTGATTTGATCTCCAAAGGGCCGGAAGAGTAAAATGAAAACATAATAACCTATAAATAATGACAACTATACATTTTTGTCATTGTTTTACTGCAAAAAAAAAACCAAGATAAAATATAAAATTATGAAAATAGTTTTATAAATTATCCAAACACAAGACAAGTTATATTTCATAAGGAAAATAAGGGCAATTTTAACAAATTCCTGCCTCAATGTATCATTAGTCTGTGTGTTTTATTATGGATCATTTCTACAAAGACACTAAACTCTTATTAACAGAAGCAGAAAATGGTTCAAATTATGTCAAATTTTCTTTTAGACATTTTATTGTTACAGGATAGTTTGTAAATGTAAGTATTTTCATAATTTAATATTATTTTGGCAGTTAAACAATGACAAAAATTTGAAGTTGTCGCCATTTATTGGCAAAAAAAAAAAAAAAAACTGAGAAGAAAATATGGAGTCACTTATTAGGTTATTATGCTCTTCATCCCACGGGCCACATTTGGCCCCCGGGCCGCATCTTTGAGACCCCTGCTATAGAGGGTTAGGGAGTGATTTCAAACACAGACATTTAGTTACTGTTGAAGAATTATTTAATTACTAATTTTTCCTCTAGTACCACCCACTTCTAATGGGAGATCGATCTGCATCTAAACCATAGAACTCTTAACAAAGCAGCAGCACTTTTAACAACGTCACAAATTTAACTTGTTATCGATTTGTAACAGAACATGATGGTGTGGTACAGGTACAGGGACTTTCTTTGGAGAATATGTACTATTAGTGTACAGAATTATTATTAAGCAACTAAATAAAAAGTAAAACGTTACCATCTGACTCATTTATTTTCAGATTTTAAAGTCAGAATAATGAAAACCTCAACATTTAATAGGAATCTATAAGGCAAAGCAAATGTATTTGTATAGCAACATTTCATGTACAGGACAACTCAAGGTTCTTTACACAAAAACAGAAACAGAAGAAAATGAAAATGATAAAGATGCATTAAAAGACAATTAAAATCAAGACATAAAAACATTTTAAAGCAAATAATAATCTAAGTAAAAGCTCCAGTGAACAATAATGTTTTCATCTGATTTAAATGAACTGACAGTTGTTCTCAGACCTCAGGTATTAACACTAGTTAACACTAGTTAACACTAGTTAACAGTTGTTCTCAGACCTCAGGTATTAACACTAGTTAACAGTTGTTAACACTAGTTAACAGTTGTTCTCAGACCTCAGGTATTAACACTAGTTAACACTAGTTAACACTAGTTAACAGTAGTTAACACTAGTTAACACTAGTTAACAGTTGTTTTCAGACCTCAGGTATTAACACTAGTTAACAGTAGTTAACAGTTGTTCTCAGACCTCAGGTATTAACACTAGTTAACACTAGTTAACAGTTGTTTTCAGACCTCAGGTATTAACACTAGTTAACACTAGTTAACAGTAGTTAACAGTTGTTCTCAGACCTCAGGTATTAAAACTAGTTAACACTAGTTAACAGTAGTTAACAGTTGTTCTCAGACCTCAGGTATTAACACTAGTTAACAGTTGTTAACACTAGTTAACAGTTGTTCTCAGACCTCAGGTATTAACACTAGTTAACACTAGTTAACAGTAGTTAACAGTTGTTCTCAGACCTCAGGTATTAACACTAGTTAACACTAGTTAACAGTTGTTTTCAGACCTCAGGTATTAACACTAGTTAACACTAGTTAACACTAGTTAACACTAGTTAACAGTTGTTCTCAGACCTCAGGTATTAACACTAGTTAACACTAGTTAACACTAGTTAACAGTAGTTAACAGTTGTTCTCAGACCTCAGGTATTAACAGTAGTTAACACTAGTTAACAGTTGTTCTCAGACCTCAGGTATTAACACTAGTTAACACTAGTTAACACTAGTTAACAGTAGTTAACAGTTGTTCTCAGACCTCAGGTATTAACAGTAGTTAACACTAGTTAACACTAGTTAACAGTTGTTCTCAGACCTCAGGTATTAACACTAGTTAACACTAGTTAACACTAGTTAACAGTAGTTAACAGTTGTTCTCAGACCTCAGGTATTAACACTAGTTAACACTAGTTAACACTAGTTAACAGTAGTTAACACTAGTTAACAGTTGTTCTCAGACCTCAGGTATCCAGGTACTTTGTTCCACAGTTGAGGAGCAGAGTAACAGAATGATGATTCACTTTGTTTCGTTCTTATCTTTGGAACACACAGTAAACCTGTTCCTGATGACCTATGACCTCAGGGCTCTGGATGCTTCATATGGAACCAGTAGGTCTAGGATGTATTTGGGTCCAAAGCCGTTTAGTTCTTTATAGACCAGGAGTAAGATTTTAATTCTAACCTTTGACCCACAGGAAGAACATGTAAGGATTTGAGGACGGGTGTGATGTGGTCCAGTTTCCTGGTACTGGGTGTGATGTGGTCCAGTTTCCTGGTACTGGTCAGGACTCTGGCAGCAGCGTTTTGGATCAGCTGTAGCTGCCTGATTTGATTTTTTGTTTAGACCAGTGAAGACACCATTACAATAATCTAACTTACTGAAAATGAATGAATGAGTTTTTCTGTGTTTGGTTTGGACAGAAGACCCTTGATTTTAACAATGTTCTTTAGGTGGTAATAGGCAGACTTGGTAATGGCTTTTAAATGTTTGTTAAATTTCAGTTAAGCAGCATGAACACTGTTCAAACCCATAAGCACCAAACTCTGAATGAAGGCTCCAGAGTTTATCGCTCTGTTCAACACAACACAGGGATCTAACGTTGACTCTACGATGTCACATTTGTGTCGGCTAAGCCCCCTCCAGGTCTGAAAACAAACATTAACTAATTAAAAAAGGAAGGCAGATGGCAAAAACCTCTGGTTATGTTTTTATTTTAACATCACTAGGGGTGCCTCTGAGATATTATGGAGCCTGGGTTTTGATTTAGCATGTTTGGTTTTACATAACTCACTTTTTATACTGCCAGCAGAAGTGATTTGAATTTCGAAACTTTTTTTTTTATTATTATTTAATTTCTGAATCTGTGTCTGAGTCTGTTTTTCCAGATGCAAAAAGGAAAACTGAAAAAAAGCATCAATATCTGTTTTTTGTTTTTTTTTCATTGTGGTTTTGGAAACAAATAATGAAAAATGAGTTGTTTTATTTTGAAAAACAAATCAATAAATGATGCATGGATTCATTATATTTACAAACCAGACATTTGACCAAAAACTCAAATGTTTTTGGTCTGAACTGGACTTGACGGCTCCAAAAGTTTTTTTTTGATGAAGATAAATAGTCTGCAGAACTACTTTGCATATGACAAAAAAAAGAGTAGGTTCTGATTAAATACGATCTGACATGAATAGTCACTGCTGTCCTTAAAGAGTCTGAAATCCAATAATCTGAATGTTTGCATAAAAGTGTCTTTAATATGATTTTGACATTTTTATAATTTGACTGGACTCAGAAGTTGCTTCAAACTTGGTCATGGAAATAACTTGGGACCATAAAGGCATTAGTGAGATGAAGATTTGAAGTGACGCTTGTTTCTGTCAATCTGTTCCGTTCTGTTCTGTTCTGTTCTGTTCTGTTCTGTTCTGTTCTGTTCTGTTCTGTTCTGTTGCGTTCTGACAGTGCAGACTCAAGGCAGATCTTCCTTTGTTCAGTGTTTCTGCACAAATAATAAGTATGAACCCTTGTTTTCCACTCGTTCTTGTTCATTATCTGCTGCTTGTTTAACTCAGACTCCATTACCTATTATTGTTAATAGTGGGTAATTTCCGGCCGGCAATGGCTGCTTCCCATAGTCCCCCCCACCCCCCACCCCCCCACCAGTAATTTTCACGTGAAAAAAAACTCCATTATAGTACATTTATCACAACTTTTTACTTAACTTAAACCTCTGTTACTTATAAGTAATAAACAAACCACAATTCAGTTCAGTTCAGTTTAATTTTATTTTATCTTATAAACTCTCACCCACTTTTTACAAACTAAAAATCTAATAGATTTTGTTTCCTATGCTTTAACACACTTTTTTATGCCCATTTATCATTAATACAAAGCATCCATACAAACCATATATATATATATATATATATATATATATATATATATATATATATATATATATATATACATTTTTTGTAAGTCACCTCACACAATCCAATTTGTATAATCATCTATAATCACTTTAAATTAACTGCAAATTCAATATGTAATAAATATGATAATATCTCTTAATCATGATTCACTGCAATAAATGTTTATTTTATGCCTTCTTCTCCATTATAACATGTTCACTTATTCAGATAATGTTCTGTATTTGGTTATTATACTAGTTTCATATATTCTTTTAGATTCCACAATGTACCATCATTTAATGATACAATTCATATATATATATATATATATATAGGTATGTATTTATTTTTTATGTGTGTACATTGTATGTGGGTGTATATGAAGGTATAGGCAGATGTAAATATATAATTTATAAAATGATAGTATGTGTGTACAGGTGTATATGAGTGTATAGGGGTAAAGACATATTTTGTACATGAGATATTTTTTTTTATATCATTTTGATAAACCAACTGGATTAGATTTATATATATTTTTTGGCATTTGTATTATTGTTTGGTACAATAGGGGTGGGAGATAAGTTTTTTTTTTATTTCTTCCCACTCCTTTTCAAATATGACACTTGCTTTCTTATTTTTAATTCATGCTATATTGTCTTTATCTTGTTATTTGATCAATTATTGGCTTTTGAATGATCAAATATTTTTGTGTTTGACATATTCCAAATAAAATGACTAAAACTAAACTAATAAACATCACCAGTGCTGCTACACTTTTAATCGACGGAATAATTCTCAAATGATCTGAGACTAATGCAGCTTTTTTTTTTATGTGAACACAGGAAGTAGTTCATCGCATGTCAGTTTTCCTGCATTGTTAACTGACCTCAGCTTTGCCTCTAGCCTCCGTCGTGTAGAAAGCTAAAAATGCACACAAACAACAAAGGCAAATTCACAGCAACCTCCACAAAGTCTCCATCCACACATGCTGAGTTGACACTTGGCTGACCAGTGCAGAGCAGAGGGCTGGACCTCCCATTACTGAACACAGAGCTTGTGGTCTCGCTCCACTGGTGAGGGTGTCAGCAGCTCCCTGTCCACCCGGCCAGAAGCAGGGTAATGGATTGTGTTATTCCTCATTGTTGACATTGCACCAGGCCTGAGGTTGAACCCCCCCCTCTCTCTCTCTCTTTCTTTCCTATCCTCTCTCTCTCTCTCTCTCTCTCTCTCTCTCTCTCTCTCTCTCTCTCTCTCTCTCTCTCTCTCTCTCCTGTCTGTCTGATCTTACCCTTCTCTCTTCCTGTTCACTGTCTCTGTTAGTTATTCTTTGCTCTTTCTTTTTCTTTCCCCTGATGCCATGTCAGATACTCTCACTAAAGCCTTTATTCCTCTAAGCTTTGCAATGTGGATATTTTTCCCTCTTTACTTTTCAGCTTCTACATCTGTTTTGACATTTACAGCTACTCAATATTTTACCAATTGTCAAATAAGCTCTTATTCTTTCCTGTATTTGACTGTTTCAATTGGGGATTTGTCATATATTTAAATTATGGTTATGTATTGACTGAGTCATTCCACCTTAAACAAAACTAAATAAAAATAATAACTACAGAATATGTCCTTTGACTCACTAGAGAGATATGTGCCAGTGTAAGAAAAGGTATCACACTTGCATATATTCTTATTGATGATAGTCACAAATAAGAGATGGAAACCTCATATATGCTGTTACTTAAATGTAACCGCACCCCACCCACCCTGCCTGTGGATTGTTTTCCCCCCCTGTCCTCAGGCAGAAGGCATCACAGTCTTAAGTGTAGAACTGTCAGGTTCAGGAACAGAATATTTCCCTCTGCCTTCCGTCTTTTAAATAAAATCATAAATTAAAAATGTTAACTGGTCATATATCTCTGTAATTGATTGTGTTTCTGTAAAGCCCTGTGAGATTTGGGGCTTTATAAATAAATGCAATAAATTGCATTGAATAAATAAATTCTTTATTTATTTTAAATTATTCTTCACTGATTTTGAACTTATTTTTATCTCAGGTATTTTTTTTTAAACGTTGTGTATTAAACCAAAAATATTTCAGATGTTTTCTCAATAATGTACTTTTTTCCCTTTTTTCACACACAAAATTTTTTTTAATAAATATAAAAAATAATACAGTCTTCCCAAACCCAAACATAAAAACAAACAAAAGCTTACACACACACACACACATCAGACAGCAAATGGTATATATAAGATACATCCAAATACATACATAAACAAAACCACAAAATAAGTTCCAATGTCAATCAGTTTATGGTTAGGTTTAACCAATCAGAATGTCCATTAGTTTAGTTGAACATGGACTGAATTGAAACACATTGTACAACAACTATTTTACAGTGCATCACTAGTTCACATTAAGGATTGAAGTCTGAAAAACACTTGGACGTCAGGGTTTTCAACATACTCAAAAAATGGCCCCCATATATTCATAAACCCTGCACCTCTACCAGACATTGATAATCTAATGTTTTCTATATCTCAGGTATTTTTAATGTGTTTTTTAAATCGTACCCATGCATGTTTTTTTTCGTTCTGCAGTGCATGTTTAATATAAGTTATGCTGAATGACAAATAAACTGATTCTAACTTGGGCCTATGCAGTCGTCACCAACTGCTAAAGGTTTATCCCTGAAACGTGATACTTCCAGTCACCCATCATTTCCACCACTCCCATTCATCCATTCACCCATTCATAAACTTCTATATTAAACACATAATACAAACAAGTGAGTGCATGTGCTTGACCTACAGCATGAGCACACTGAATTTGGTGGCAATCCGTTCACCTGTTCAAAAGTCAGACAAAATTCGGCCATTTTGAAAGTCGGCCATCTTGAAAGTGTTAACCTCATGTTCCTTTCCCAAAGCATTAGCGTACCGAATTCAGGACAAATCCATTCAGCTGTTCAAAAGTTATAGCATTAATACAAAAGACCTTACGTAGCGGCGCATGCAAAACAGTTACATCCTCAACGCTCTGTGTTTCAGGAATATAAATATCTGTGAATATGTGGAATTGTATCTCATTTAAAAGGTTCAATAATACTGATAAAATCCCATAGTTTCATGTTTATTTTCTGTCTCCTTAAGCTCTGCAATGTAGATATTCTTCCCTTTTTACTTTTCAGGTTCTACATCTATTTTGACATTTACAGATACTCAATATTTCACCAATTGTCAGATCAGTTCTTCCTCTTTCTATGTTTGGTTGTTTGAATTGGGGATCAGCTACTGTATGCAGAGAAATTATAGTCACGTGTTGACAGAGTCATTCCATGTTGAACAAGACTAAATATAAATAACACCTACAGAATATCGTCTTTGATTTGGTTTGATTTGAATGCTTTATTTCGAACATGTGCAGAATGCAACAATAATCAATACAACAATAATAATAATTATAATACACAATGGCATGTCCGAAAAGGAGTAGGATGAAGCATAAACTTATTTAATCCTACCCCTTCTTCACTTCCCCATTAACCTGAATTCATCTTATAGCAATAGAGTGCATACTACAAAAATGATAATAATAATAATAATAATAATAATAATAATAATAATAATAATAATAATAATAATAATAATAATAATAATAATAATAATATTCTTTAACTCACTACTGAGATAAATACCATTACAATATGTGGCAGTGTGAGAAAATGTGTCAAACTTGCTTAAATTCTTCTTGATAATAGTAAAAAATAAGAGATGGAACCCTCATATATGCTGTTACTTAAATGTGCATATCTGTGAATATGTGGAATAGTATTTAATTTAAAAGGTCCATTAATATTGATAACATCCCATAGTTTCACTATCATTTTCTAACCGTCTCCTTCTCACCTAAGGTCTACAGTATGGATGTAGCTCCAAAATGATGATACAGCACAGGGGTCTCAGAACAAGCACTTTACTGAGCTTATCAAATGCTATGAAAAGTACAGGACACAAAACATAGTGCATTCAGGGATCAAACTAAACCAAAAGAAAACATGAAAGGAACATACAGAACCAATGACAAGGCCCTCATACCTCATGACCACATGTTTCTTCAGAGATCCAAGGTCAAACACTATCACTTCCACACACTCACATGCTACGACACACACCTTCATCTTTCAGGATGTCTGGACAAAAGAAAATGGCAGCTCCCGCCTCTCATACTCCACACAGTCTGACAACATCAACAGCACAACGCTTACAAAAACAATATATATAAAACAGTGATCAAACACTCCCCACAGATGAAGACAATACACATTGCAACAACATCTTTTAACAGAACAAAACTGAACCCTCTCCATACCAAAGCTACTTCTATGACACTCACATGTTATTTTCCCTCTTTACTTTTCAGGTTCTACATCTGTTTTGACATTTACAGCTACTCAATAATTCACCAATTGTCAGATAAGCTCTTATTTTTTCCTGTGTTTGGTTG
Source organism: Siphamia tubifer (assembly GCA_020466265.1). Classification (NCBI taxonomy): domain Eukaryota; kingdom Metazoa; phylum Chordata; class Actinopteri; order Kurtiformes; family Apogonidae; genus Siphamia; species Siphamia tubifer. Next base: position 5,084,800 of record CM035796.1, read on the forward strand.
TTTGATTTGGGGATCTGTCATATGTAGAACTTATGCTTATGTGTTGACTGAGTCATTCTACCTTAAACAAAACAAAATGTATATAACCATCAGCTGAGGAACGACACAGACACGCGCCTAAAAAAAAAAAAAAAAAACAAAAAAAAAACACACTGACACACGTCTGTCCAGCAATGAGCAACTTGTATTAAAGTTCACTATAACATAACAATGTCCACTGACAAAACACAAGCATCAACATTTTAACCCCAACAAAACAAATTAGCAAAGAGTTTTCTGTTAAATTTAACTGAACATCAGTAGGTGAACATATGTCTGCATTTGGTCTGAACCCCGACTGTCCACTCGTCTGTCACACATCCTCACTTTTTATATTAAGTGCAAAAAAGTTTAAAGCACCACACTGTCCACATTATGTTTGGAAAAAAGGAACACATTGTCTGCGCTGCTGCTCACTCAGGTTAGCTAGCGCAGGGGTTCTCAAACTTTTTTGGCCCAGGTCCCCCTCGGAGGGGTGAAATTTTTCCATGTCCCCCCTCATCCTCGCGATACTGAAAATGATAAAAAACCACTTCAACGATGATTATTATGAAACAATGATAACCTTTTTTAATAGTGCTTTTGTGCAAACCAGCCACATTTTCAGGTATTATAATATAAATGAGCACTTCAGAAACAACAATTTTAAATAATTTTAAAATAATAAACGGAACAAAAGACACACAAAACCGTGTGTGTGACAGACAGACAGAGACTTAATGAGAGGGATGAGCTTGTCAAACTCAATATAACTATCAATGTACTTTCTCTTTTTAGGGTTAGGGCGTTTGTTTTTGTCATTTTCATTGTCATTGTCATTTCTTTTACCACTTCTTGAGGAACTTGGCGGACACAAAAATCGATCCATGTTCGCTGCAGGGTGGCTAAAAATAGCCTGTGACTCACTCCGTCTCAATTTAGTCAAGTTGAAGCTGAAATGCGAAAGTTAGTCAACTTTCGCATTTAAAAATAAAACAGCAAAAAAAACAAAACCGTGAATAATTTCGCGTACCCCCTGGACATGCGCCACGTCCCCCTAGGGGTCCGCGGACCCCAGTTTGAGAACCGTGGACCTAGCGGATGATACTTATATCACACAGTTTAGCTAGAGCATGTCTCTTCAGATGGCTGTGCTGGTTTTTTTCCATATAAGGGGAAGTAAAAGAGAGCGACAGACACACATCACATGTGTCTGTCGCTCTCTTTTGTTTTGTTAGCCCACAACAACTGTCTTACCTGCAGCAGCCACGGCTTGTTTAGGTCTGACTGTGTTTACGTGCAGAGAGAGAGAGAGATGGAGAGGGAGAGAGAGGGAGAGGGAGGGAGAGAGAGATGGAGAGGGGGAGGGAGAGAGAGAGAGAGAGAGTGATGGAGAGGGAGAGAGAGAGATGGAGAAGGAGAGAGAGATATGAGAGAGAGAGAGAGAGAGAGAGAGAGAGAGAGATGGAGAGGGAGAGATGGAGAGGGAGAGAGAGAGAGGGAGGGAGAGAGAGAGAGATGGAGAGGGAGAGAGAGAGAGAGAGAGGGAGGGAGAGAGAGAGAGAGAGAGAGAGAGAGAGATGGAGAGGGAGAGAGAGAGAGAGAGAGAGTGATGGAGAGGGAGAGAGGGAGGGAGAGAGAGAGAGATGGAGAGGGAGAGAGAGGGAGAGAGAGAGAGATGGAGAGGGGGAGGGAGAGAGGAAGAGAGAGAGAGAGAGGGAGGGACAGAAAGAATAACATGTGACTTTTCGACTCCTCGTGCTACAGGAGTCGACGTGTGTGTTAACGCCCTAACATGTACTACAGCCTATAACCCAAGTCACAAGGTAAAAAATAGTTTCCTCTCAAACCATTTGTAGTACAATAAACTAAATGGTCAACCAGTTAACTCCCACTAATACACTTTTATATACAGACGTGTCATGGATGGATTTTGCAGAGAGAAGAATTATAAAAATTTAGATTTACTACAAAAACGTTTTAATACTTGGAAGTGGTAAAAATGTTGGTTTATTGATATAAACAACTTTAATACATAATAATATGCGAGAATATGAGCAGACCACAACATTTTATCGCTGATTCAATAGAGAAAAAAGCAAACGTAATATTGTATATTGGATGTTTCAATCATATTTTAATGTTGCTGCATTTTTACAGTCAGTGACACATTAACGGTTATGTAATGTAACATAGTCTAGTTTCAATAGCAAAACCAAAACACTTTGAAGTACTTTCAGTGAGATAGAGCCTAGCGTGTTGAATGCTAAATGAGATGTAAACACAGCAGCAATAATGGAATATTTATATAGTAATAAATAGCTGCAGAAATGGGGAAAAAGAAAAGAAAAAACGTTGTAATGTTTGGAAGTAATGGCATATCAGTAAACGGTAAATATGAATAAGTGCAATAGAAACTGATTTGATGGATATTTATACGTGTCCATGTTTGTGCCAATAAAGAAGCAGCAACATTCACTACATTTATACATGAAACCAAATAAAAAGGACATGTTAAATGGAAACTGCAGCAAAATACCAGACTGTATGATGAGTCAAATGTTGGATGTAGGTTTTGACAAAACATAGGAGAGTGTGAAATAAGGCATTTACAGAAACGTCGAGTCATGTTATTATTAGAAACAAAAACATGTGACAAGTTCCATGTTATTTTTTACTTGGTTCATAAACACAGACCAGTCAAACCTAAACAAGAGGAGGAGACATCTGAAGAGTCACCCGCTCGTTAACCTGGGTCATATGAGCAGCAGCGCAGACGTTAAGACAACGAGCTCTTTTTTTTTCCAAACATGATATTGGACAAGTGTAGTGTCCACCGACTGAAACTTTTTGCACCTTATGTAAAGTGAACATGTGTCTGGATTTTGTCCGGCTATAAAATTGGACACACATCCTGACTTTTTACATTTAGTCCTCAGTATGAAATATAAAAAAAAGTGAGGACGTGTGACAGTCGTCCACACCAGGGGTTCTCAAACTTTTTTGGCCCAGGTCCCCCTCGGAGGGGTGAAATTTTTCCATGTCCCCCCTCATCCTCGCGATACTGAAAATGATAAAAAACCACTTCAACAATGATTATTATGAAACAATGATAACCTTTTTTAATAGTGCTTTTGTGCAAACCAGCCAAATTTTCAGGTATTATAATATAAATGAGCACTTCAGAAACAACAATTTTAAATAATTTTAAAATAATAAACGGAACAAAAGACACACAAAACCATGTGTGTGTGTGTGTGTGTGTGTGTGTGTGTGTGTGTGTGTGACAGACAGAGACTTAATGAGAGGGATGAGCTTGTCTCTGACTGCACAGTTTGTCAACTCAAAACAAAGAACTCTTTTGGTTTCTCAGCATATTCCTTGTGCCTGCTTTGTAAATGTCTCTTAAGGTTGGTTGGCTTCATAGCCTCCATTACAAGGCACTTCAGACACAGGATGCATTTTGGTCTCCCATCATTGTTCTCAATGAAGCCAAACTCAATATAACTATCAATGTACTTTCTCTTTTTAGGGTTAGGGCGTTTGTTTTTGTCATTGTCATTTTCATTGTCATTTCTTTTACCACTTCTTGAGGAACTTGGCGGACACAAAAATCGATCCATGTTCGCTGCAGGGTGGCTAAAAATAGCCTGTGACTCGCTCCGTCTCAATTTAGTCAAGCTGAAGCTGAAATGCGAAAGTTAGTCAACTTTCGCATTTAAAAATAAAACAGCAAAAAAAACAAAACCGTGAATAATTTCACGTACCCCCTGGACATGCGCCACGTCCCCCTAGGGGTCCGCGGACCCCAGTTTGAGAACCGTGAGTCCACACAGTCTGATTTTAGAGCCGCCTGTCGAGACAAACTATATGTTCACTCTACTGATGTTCAGTTACATTTAACAGAAAACTGAAGGTGTGTTGAGACGCATTTTGTAACAAACATCTAAAATCTGATAAGTTGTTCATTTCATTTTGTAACTAGAAAAGCACTCTGAGAGGGCAGACCTCTGCCAAAGTAGACCCCGCCCCCCACCCCGTTCACCCCCAAAATGAAATCAGTTCTTCCTGTTCACATTTCCAACATATCCTGAAAATTTCATCAAAATCCGTCCATAAGTTTTCGAGTTATCTTGAACACAAACAAATGGCAAAAACATAACCTCCTTGGTGGAGGTAATAAACTGCCCCAAGGTATTTTATAATAAATTTTGCTGCATTATGTAATAAGTTATTCTATTTTACAGCAGCAGGTGCTTTGGTGGTGTAACATTAAGACTCAAGGAGCTGTTTGGGAACCATTCCTTTATGCTTTATGCCTTGGCTGGTGCAGTAATTAGACATATTAGACATGAACAAGTTGTAATTACAAATATATTTTGGAAATAGAAAAATGCGTTGGGACGGTTTATTACAAAATGAAATGAAAAAGTTGTTACATTTTGGATGTTTATTATAAAATGCAGCTTAACCCTTGTGCGGTCCTTCGGGTCAAAGAGACCCGGTGGCTCACAAATGTACCTTTTTATACGTACTGTAGGATGCTATTGCTTACTACTGAAAACAGTAATATATCCTTGGGGGGTGGGGTGATGAGTCTATGGAACTGAACTTTGGAATCTGGGTTTTTAAGACCCGATTGTAGGACACAGCCAGTGTGCCTTTTACGAAGGACCGCACAAGGGTTAACAAAGTGTTAGCCTTTGTTTGTGTGGGTTAAAAGGCTGATGCTTGTGTCTTATCAGTGAACATTGTTAAGTTGTAGTGAACTTTAATACAAGTCTGTGGACAGACGTGTGTCTGTAGCTGCGTTTCCATTACTCTTAGAAATTCGCAAAATGTAAATATCACTATAAAAACCTGCTAATGGAAACACCAGGAGATATTTGTTACTTTTACATCACACCAACCACGACTCCACGGGTCACATTTCCTTCGAGAAGTGTGTGATGTGTAGTTATTCCTAATGATTCCTCATCTTTCTCTCCATAGGCAGTAACAACAGACCCTTTCCCAGTGAAGTTGCTGTATGACAAGTCACATGACCAGGTGTGGGTTCTCACATGGGGGAACCTGGACCGAACACACCCTACACTTCAGGTAAGACTTGGTTTAGATTCATGTGACTCTTTAAGACAGGGGTCTCAAATATGCGGCCCGGGGGCCAAATGCGGCCCGCTGACAGTTCCAATGCGGCCGAGGGATGAAGAGTATAATAACCTATTAAATAATTCCATGTTTTCTTCTCAGCTTTTTCTTTGCCTTTAAATGATGACAGGTTCCATTTTGTCTCATTGTTTGACTGCAGAAAAATATAAAATTACATAAATATTTACATTTACACTATCCCGTAACAATAAAATGTGAATAACCTGAAATATCTAAAGAAAATTAAAAACAATTTGAACCATTTTCTGCTTCTGTTACTAAACATTTAGTGTCTTTGTAGAACTGATCCATTAAAAAAAAACAAAAAAAAAAACACATGGACTAATGATAAGTCGAGGCAGAATATTGTGAAAATTGTCCTTATTTTCCTGTTTTTTTTAATATTTGGATAATTTATAACAGTATTTTCTTAATGTAATGGGTGTTTTTTTGCACTAAAACGATGACAAAAATGTGTAGTTGTCAATATTTACAGGTTATTATGTTTTCTTTTTCCTGGTTTGGCCCATTGGACATCAAATCAGGCTGAATGTGACCCCTGAAGAAAATGAGTTTGAGACCCCTGCTTTAAGGCAATACAGGTTTAGTTCTCATCTTCCTGTTCCAACATTTTCACATGCTGTATAAACATGGCCCAGCGCAGCTTTACAAGTGCAAGTGGCCCTTCTTTATTATTGTCTTGTTTCTGCACCTACTTCTGCTGCTTGTGTATTTAAGAGCTGTGAAGAGCGATTATCTTCTGGGAAGAACACAATCTGTATAAGCCATAGAAAGTTTACCAAGCGTGGAAAGCAGCACCTCATAACTAATTGAGCACTGTTGTGTCTACCTGCATCGCTGTTTATGCAATAAGTACTGCATGACAACATCTTATCTGTGTATGTTGTAGGGCATTTACCAAGCCAGCAAAAAAAAACCAAAAAAAAACAGCAATTCACAGCTGTGGTTCTGGTCGGTTTGTGCATGGCGTCCCTTTGGACCACTGGTGTTGGAGGCTTCACAAATGAGGAATGATCACAGGTGTGGTTGTATTTAATCTGCCTCGGGGGAGTGGGTGAGGCGAGGGAAGACAGAGAGGGAGAGAGAGAGAGAGTATGCAAAGAGGAGAGGAGGTGGAGGGGAAAGGGAAAAGAGCCGGCACCCATGGGAAAGGCGTGATTCCATTTTTATAGGCTAGAGTGTGTGAGCGTGTGTTATAAAAGCACCAAAGGACTCTATTGTAATATGTGTAACAGACACAAACATGTTTATTGTTCTGTTTTGTCCCATTGGAGACAGACGTCCCATTATAATTATGTGAGGTGTTGTGTTCTTTACCATTTGGGGACGGGCTGTGTTTATGCACAGGAATAATACTCCCAAATTTGTGCTTCTTCAGAGGATGTTTGAAGTGAAGTGACTCATTGTATATTCAGGAAAATTATTTTAATACTTTTTATTTATTTTTTTTGTTCACTTTATCGGTTTCACATCAAGAAGTGGTTGTTGTTAATAAGCGGTTGTTGTATCGTTGCTGTTGGGTCTATAAATAATAGTTTTGTAAGAAGTTAGAACAGTTTTGTTTAGCATTGTAATTTCCATACTTTTTCAAAGAATGTTGTTTCAGGTTCTGTGGAATACGATATGTTTGAAGGTGAATATTAGTTTGAATAAAGTTTTTAAAACAAGTAAAATGATGTGATGAAAATGTTCACATCTACCAACTATCCTTTAAAATAATGTGGATAACATGAATAAACTGACCCTTCTTCAGAAAACTAAATACAATTTTAACAAGATTATTTCTCAGGTTATCATTTATCAGCTAAAAATACACAAAACATTTAATAACAGGCAGAACATTGGTAAACGTACACTTCAGACATTTCAAAAATGTTCACATCTGTTCAGGTTATTCATGTTTTTTTGTGAAATGATTGTATGTTTTATTGTAAATACAACAAAATGACATGAAAATGTTTAAATTAACAAAGACTAAATTATATTTATCAGTTCTTATGATAGTATTTTACTGATCCAACCCATTTTAATCTGTATGTGGAACCTAAAATAAAATTAATATATTAACTATAATTTTTGTATTTAAATAATGGATCCCATTGACCGGTCTGGACCCTTTTTGCAGGCCAGATTTGGCCCCCGGCCCGCATGTTTGACACCTCTGATCTGGTATAAGGGTTAGGCAGTGATTTCGGACACAGCCATAGTAACTGTCATGGGCCAGTCCTCTGACCTCCTGCCTGGTAACCTTTGACCTTCATCATTCACCTGTCACTCACTCCATCAGTCTGCCTCAGTGTGTTGTGTTTAAGCCTCAGGTTTTCATGCAGTCAGTGTCAGAACGTCTTCACTACGTGGTTTATTCACACATCAGCTGCTCAACTCTGACTCCTGCATGGATGGAACTGTGTTAATGCATTAATTAATTAGTGCAGACCTAGTAATTACATAATGTCATATTATGTTTCAGTGTAATTTTTGTTTTATGTCACTTACATTACTTTACTCTTGAAAAACCTTCTCTGCATTTAATGTTGCTTTTTTTGTTGATGTTAATTAACTTTCCTGAAGAACACTATTTTGTGTTTTAATTATGGAAATGTTTCACTCAAGACTCATCCGACACTCAGCACAGACTTTCTTTACTACATGACTAATTTGGTATAAACATTTACCTGTCCAACAGCTGACATGTTTGGCACTTCATATTTATTTCTTCTGTGTGAAATTAAAACTACTCAGAGAAATAGAAACAGTTGAAGGTTTATTTATTATTATTGTCAACAGAAACTGTATTACAGTCCTATTGTGTGATTGTTTTATCTGTTGACCTCGTGTTGACCCACAGGTTACGGGCTGTTTCTGATCAGCTTCACAGAAAATGAGGCAAATGACATAAAAAGCGTCATGACGCAGCATTCCAATTAATTCTACACAACTCACACAAACTTAATTAATTACACTTCCACCTTGTTTGCCCTTCTGTATCACCATCCTGTACTCTGGGTGTTTCATTTTAGCAACAGTGATAATGATCTCCTGACAAACTGTATATTTTGATCAGGTTTTAATTGATTTAGCCAATTAATGTGCATTGTATAGAGTTGTATGTTTTAATTAGCTCTTTTAACAGGTCAGATGGGTATATAAAACCCTCATCCACACATACAGGGTATTTATTCATCATGTTCTAGTGTAACTGGTGTTTCCCATTAAAGATCTAGACTTTATGCTGCACTAGGGTTGGGTATCGAAAGTCTGTATACGTATGGGACCAGGGAAAACATTAACGGTAGGAACTGGACTAAAATCTAATGTGAATGTCACACATATATGCAGCTTAATTATTTAATTATGCCCTCTGTTCACTGTGGTGCAGATATCGACATGTCAAAGGTGAAGAGGTATATATATATATATATATATATATATATATATATATATATATATATATATATATAGATAGATAGATAGATAGATAGATAGATAGGTCCTTTTATTGATCCTGATTGATTAATTGATTGATGATTGATTGATTTATTGATTCCAGCTTAAAAACAACATAAAAACACACATTTTTCCCAGGACCTTCACCTCTATCCGTATCTAAAAGATTAAAATGCCTGCACACCGGTGCAATTAGTCTTTGGCTGAAGGTGCTCCTGTTGAACACCTTCAGGGCGTGGAGTGGGTGCACAGGGTTCCCCAGCATTGTCTGTAGCTTTTTCAGTGTATATTTGTCAAAAAAAAAAAACAGGGGGCGGACATTTTTTTTTTTTTTTCTTTCTTGAATTTCCTCCGCAGCGGTGTATTATGACTGGCTCTGCATCGACCAGTAAAGGGTCAGGGGGTGAGGGTTTCACCGTGGCGTCCGCTCTTCACCACCACAACTCACTCACGGGACATTCATGAACTCACTAGTATTCCCACCTGCATCCCCGCTCTCTTTTGACATCAGGTCCTTTTGTTGTTTAACAAACTCGTCTCATAGATTCTTCCACTTCCTCACACACTCGACTGAATCCATGTTCATGTGAGACGTCTTCAACAATGAGCTCATGTCCACAAAACAAGACCGAAGAGTAGGGAAGTGAGAGCGTGTGTAGAGCACGTGTAGAATGGACCAATCAGAGGCCTCTTTTCTGGTGGTCTCCGCTTCACTGTCTGCGGTCGGGGGGGTTGCAGACGACTTTGCTTCGGAGTATAAATCCAGCCAGACCCCACCCCCCTGGCAAATCTCATATAATATACATAATTTGTTAACTTAATGTACAGAATTAAATTATGGTGCTGTAATTTTTGTAACTGAAATTAAACTAAAGAAACGTTTCATTATTTGACATTGTTTGATTATTGATCATGGTGAATTGTTGATTATTACTTATTGTTGCACATTGTTGATTATTACATGTGGTTGGTTCTTGCACACTTCAGTGTAACGGTTGCTCTGGGGTAGATGCTGTTTGTCAGTCGTGTAGTTTGTGCTCTGATGGTCCTGTATCTGTTTCCTCATGGGAGAGGATGTGTGCTGGATGCTAACAGTCTTTGACAATACAATACGTTCTAGAAGCATCGAGTGGTGTAAATGTCCTCCAGGGTGGACAAGTGAGTGTTAGTAATGGGTTCAACAGTTGTTATGACTTGTAGTGTTTTCCTGTTCTTTGCTGCTGTTGCTGCTGCTGATGCTGCTGCTGATGCTGCCGCTGCTGCTAATGCTGCTGCCACTGCTGATGCTGCTGCTGATGCTGCCGCTGCTGCTGATGCTGCCGCTGCTGCTAATGCTGCTGCTGCTGCTGCTGCTGCTGCTGCTGCCGCTGATTCTGCGGCTCCTGATGCTGCTGCCACTGCCGCTACTGCTGCTGATGCTGCTGCTGCTGCTGATGCTGCCGCTGCCGCTGCTGCTGATGCTGCCGCTGCTGCTGATGCTGCCGCTGATGCTGCCGCTGATGCTGCCGCTGCCACTGCTGCTGCCGCTACTGCTGATGCTGATGCTGATGCTGCTGCTGCTGCTGCCGCTGCTGCTACTGCTGATGCTGCTGCCGCTACTGCTGATGCTGATGCTGTTGCTGCTGCCGATGCTGCTGCTGCTGCCGATGCTGCTGCTGCTGCCGCTACTGCTGATGCTGATGCTGATGCTGATGCTGATGCTGATGCTGATGCTGATGCTGATGCTGATGCTGCTGCTGCTGCCGATGCTGCTGCTGCTGCCGCTACTGCTGATGCTGATGCTGTTGCTGCTGCCGATGCTGCTGCTGCTGCCGCTACTGCTGATGCTGCTTCTGCTGTTGCTGCTACTGCTGATGCTGATGCTGCTGCTGCTGCTGCTGCTGCTGCTGCTGCTGCTACTGCTACTGCTGCCGCTGCTGCTGATGCTGCCGCTGCTGCTGATGCTGCCGCTGTTGCTGCCGCTGATGCTGCCGCTGATGCTGCCGCTGCCACTGCTGCTGCCGCTACTGCTGATGCTGATGCTTATGCTGCTGCTGCTGCTGCCGCTGCTGCTACTGCTGATGCTGCTGCCGCTACTGCTGATGCTGATGCTGTTGCTGCTGCCGATGCTGCTGCTGCTGCCGATGCTGCTGCTGCTGCCGCTACTGCTGATGCTGATGCTGATGCTGATGCTGATGCTGATGCTGATGCTGATGCTGCTGCTGCTGCTGCTGCCGATGCTGCTGCTGCTGCCGCTACTGCTGATGCTGATGCTGTTGCTGCTGCCGATGCTGCTGCTGCTGCCGCTACTGCTGATGCTGATGCTGCTTCTGCTGTTGCTGCTACTGCTGATGCTGATGCTGATGCTGCTGCTGCTGCTGCTGCTGCTGCTACTGCTACTGCTGCCGCTACTGCTGATGCTGCTGCTGCTGCTGATGATGATGATGCTGCTGCTGCTGTCGCTACTGCTGATGCTGCTGCTGCTACTGCTGATGCTGCTGCTGTTGCTGATGCTGCTGCTGCTGCTGCTGCTGCCGCTACTGCTAATGCTGATGCTGAAGCTGCTGCTGCTGCTGTTGCTGATGCTGCTGCTGCTGAGGCTGCTGCCGCTACTGCTGCTGCTGCTGCTGCTGCTGCCGCGTCTGCTGTTGCTGATGCTGCTGCTGCTGTGCCAAATGAGGATGCCATGGGTTAGAAAGCTACTGTAAAGGGAGACCAAGTGTTGTTATTGCTGTGCAGTGATGTTCGATACCAATGTTTTTTTTTTCTGATCTGATACTGAGTAAAGGCTGGTATTAGTAACCGATACCAATACTTTATGCAACTACACCTAATATGTGCAAATTATATCAAATCGTATTGTATTGCATCATGACATATCTTTAATATATCACATCATAGAAGCTGTGTCAACATACGTATCATATCGGCCTTACAATGAAGATTCCAAAGCCAAGGCGTTACCATGGCAATAGCTGAGTTGCTAACTGTACTAAACCATGACCACACATAGAAATGTAGCATTTAAAAGCCACAATCATATAAAGGACAATTTGCTTTATTCTCTCATTTAATATTTTCAGTTGATGTTGAGTTTGTCTAATAAGAAAAAGTAAATGGGTCTTAAAAGGGTCAGTGGTATTAAATCCCACCCCATCCACAGATGCGGTACAGTTCCATGGTCAACATTAGTAATGACATTGCACATGTATAAAATAAATAATTAAATAAAATCACTTCCTATGATGGCATCCTGCACAATTGATAATATTAACATTAATTGTTGAACCCTAGCTTTTTCTGCTGTGTTTGTGGTGCTAAAACTAGTGAAGCTCACTGTTGATGAGCCTTAAAGCTGATTTAAAGTGGGTGTGGCAAGAAGATTACATGCATTTACACACACTATTAGTTACGGGGTTTATAGCACCTCTATTTTCTCTAAATGCAAGACCAACATAATAATGGTTATAGTGGTCTGTCTGTGACTTTTACACACCATTATCATCACAATATAGAACATACTGCAGCGCAATATTGTCTGAAAACAGCTTCAGGCACCTTAAGCAACTTAATCCAGTTTTATCCATAAACATATTAAATTCTCAGCATCACCCTTTAAGGTTTCACTGACTTTTTTTTGCTGCAGTAAAGCTGCCATTTAACACATAAACTGTTTACTGAGAAGTGTCCTGTTTGTTTAGAATTAGAATAATCATCTTTGGTACTTGATCATGTTTTCCCATTCAAGGGCATCCATTGCAATGGGTTAACATGTTTTTCTTCCAAATCTTTTGCGTTGCAGTGGAAGTAAATGAAACTGGATGCAAACGATTTCTAAAGGTGTAGAAGTGTTTGTTTACTTTCAAACCATCTGTCTTATAAAAGGAGTCTTAGAAGTGTTTCTGCAGCCCCCCCGAGGTATTATTTGGACAATATTACACTGCAGAATGTGCAGAAACACAGTCTGTTCTAAGTACTATATTGGTATCATAACAACAAGAAAAAGGCAATGAGCTAAAGAAGACAGACAGACCATTATAACCCTTAAAATTGTGGGTTTTTCCCTCAGAGAAAATTGAGATGTTTTAAAACTTTTGACCTGGTGTGAACTTCTTCTACCTTGTCAAGGTTTGCTGTGTCTGTGCAGTGTGTAGGTGTAACAGCTGAGGATGTGTTCTTGTGTCTCACTCAGCTAAGGTGCACACTGGAGTTATTTTTATTATTTTTTAAACTTCACAGGTTATAGGATTTAATGAGGTAGAAAGTACTAAAAAAAAAAAAAAAAAAAATGGTGCTTTTCATCACAGACAAAACGACATCCTCCTCACATAATTTGAAACAATCGAAACTACAGAAGGAAGCTTTGCATAAAAACCTGTCTGCCGTGGCTTCTGCCTGAACTGCACTTTTTTTTTTTTTTTTTTCCCCTCAGTTTTAGATTTTGTTCATTTCCCCTTCTTCCTGCAGTATTACAGGACTAATGAATAATTAGAGAGCCAGACATGAATCACTCAAAAATGCAATTGCAGGGAAACCACATAATGGATTGGAGGTTACATGGATCACACCACAAATAAATGGTCTGATAATGTCATTATCATTTGGACTCAAAGTAATTGACCTGTTCGGCAGCAGCCTGTCACTACCGGAGGCAGCGCTTCTTCGCTTCAGCAGATCATACATGTGTATGAGTGTGTGTGTGTGTAGGTGTGTGTAGGTGTGTGTGGCATTTTTAAACAGCCAGGTTCTTGGATGGTTCAATATCTCTGTGTAAACATCAGAGGGAGTGTGATTGTCAATTCATTAGAAAAGACAAATGGGGAAACTTATCCAGGCAGAATGACATGGCCTTTCAGACTGTCAGTCCTGCCGCCTGTACATGCCAAGAAAAACGTTCAGCTCCTAAGATCACGATTTATCTCTGAGAACATGCACGTGCCTAACACACATACACGAGCAACAACGATCTGCTGTTAGACATTTATCTTTTTACTTGACCATAAAGTGCTTGTTTGTTTTTAGCTTTGGTTTGGAAATTTAACACAAACTTATGCTCAACACCATCACAGGCTGCTTGGAAAATAGAATATAGAATAGAATAGAATATAGAATAGAATAGAAGGTCTTTATTGTCATTGCATAGAAAATCCAACGAAATTGAAAGCTGCTCCAGTAAAGTGCTTAGGTCACACGTGCATCACATACACACTTCATAATGTAATAAATATAACAAATAATAATGTTAAAAAGATGTAACTAAAAATACTAAAATACAAAATACAAAACATTATGATACTACAAATTAAAACAAATTAAAAAAATACAAAAAAAAAAATAAAAAATACAAAAGCAGTGGTTTGATTTAAACAAATTAATTATCCAGTTATTTGTGTGTGTTGATGGCAGCTACAGCTTCTGGGGAAAAAAGTTCTTTCTAAATCGACTTGTTCTGGTTTTCAAACACCTGTAACGTAGTGTAGTGTTTAATAATGTTTTTGTAAACATAATGTACCCTACATATACTGGGAAAAATAATGGACAATACACATATTTTGAAAGCTCATCATGTGTAAAGTTGCGTCATTAATCCAACACCATACATTTCTTAATATTTAATCCACAAAGCGATTCAAACTGTCCGACCTATAAATTTGACCTGCTTATTTCCGCATCGTCTGAACTTTGACCTTTAACCAGGTTTTGCACAGTTCCTCCTCCGACCACTTCTGCTGAAACTTTCATTTTCCCATTTGTTAATATTCCCTCTGGTCTTTCACCATAGCATGAGCACATTTACAGCATGTTGCATTCCAAGTATCTGCTGTGTATTGGTTATAAGCTATAGCCAATTAAAGGGATCCATCTGTCAATCACAGGTAATCAAATGGATATATATATATATATATATATATATATATATATATATATATATATATATATATATATATATATATATATTGTGCCTCTTTTTAATGGCCTGCATAAACCCTGAATTTCTTAAAGCACCTTCTCCTATGAACCTGATGATTAGATTAATTTTAAATTGTATATGCGTCTGTATTAGGACAATGTCATTGAGCAGTGTAAGACATTATGGTTAAGGTTTAAAAAAAAAAAAAAACACAAAGTGTCTTAAATGTTACGACAGCCACATTTGTAGCTGGTATGAGTAAGTGTACTTATCTTATCTCCACTATGCTGGAGCTCAGTATGTAAATTGGTTTGAGCTGACAGACCTAAAAAAAAATGTGATGCATCTCAGTTCAGACAAGGCTTGTGTTTTTAGTTTCTTTTCTAGGTGTGTGTGTGTGTGTGTGTGTGTGTGTGTGTGTGTGTGTGTGTGTGTGTGTGTGTGTGTGTGTGTGTGTGTGTGTGTGTGTGTGTGTGTGTGTGTGTGTGTGTGTGTGTGTGTGTGTGTGTGTGTGTGTGTGTGTGTGTTTTAACAATGCTGTCATGTATTTGTGATTGCAGTTGTACTTGCACTTACAGATGTCAAACAGGAATACGTTTGAAGCCAATTACTATAGTGCTATTGTTAGTGACTGAATAATCATGCAGTTGTAAACAGACAGACTGCAGTTTCTGTTGCATCTTTACCACTAGAGCCTCTCTCTCTTTTAAGTTTGCTGGAAAGTAGAGCTGAAAAATCTATCGTTTTGGACCGAAAATTGTGATTTTAGACAATTGTTTTTACAGTGCTCCCAGCTGAGCCGTGCTTTGTTTCGTCATATATTTTACACACGTACTATGTCGCTTCCCTCCCATCCTGCCAAGCTGACCAATCAGAAGTGAGGCACTGTGTGATGACAGGTCACAGGTCCTTGAATCTAATCATTGAAAAAGCTGATCATCAATGTATAGCATTGATTACCAGCCTATATATGGCACGTCTTTTTTACTAAACAGGATTACGTTTGAAATCAATTCTTACTTTAGTTTTCATTTTTGCAGTATTTATTTAATTTAGGGTTTGAAGAGTATTATTTAAGTTACTGTGATGTTTGTAAAATGTTGTTGACCACTGAAACTTGACTTGTAGAAAATCGTCAATGTGATGGAGATGGCAATGTCTACTAGAAAAATCAAAATTTTTTTTTTTTTTTTCTTAAAAAATGTTCCTGAAAACAGAGGACAATTTCATCATTTCTTCGACTTCCTTTTACAGCTCTGTCCTCTTGGGCTTAGCTTAACCAAACATCAACAGTAATAGTGTTTGTCTTTTCTTAGCTCTTCATTCCTGATTGAACGTCTTCTACAGTTGAGTGCATGTTTCTGTTTGCGCTTCTTTGACTCAGTTCATCGAGGTCGAAATTCTCAAGTAGCTCTTTTCTTTTTTTTTCTAACAGTTCTTCATATTGACTGAAGCCAGGTCATTTTCTGAGCTTTACACAGATTTAATATATGCATGACGTGTTGTCTAAGGACAGCTAAGGAATGCTCACAGTTTTCTAAAGAACTTTCTGATGCAGATTTTTAGCCAAGAGTTTGAGTGGCACTGTCACAGCTGAGGCTGAGTTTGGCTGCATTACAAAGAAATGTTAGAACTAGTGGGAAAAGATGCATTTTATTACTATATACTGCCACATGAGTTTAGTGAATAACTTAAATCATGCATCTCTTGAGTCCATTTTACTTTTTGTCTCTTTTCGTCTTTTCCTTTCAGTGTTGGATCTGGCTAATTTTTGGGCCACCCCAACACGTTCTCTTCTTAACCTCAGTGTTTCTGTCTTTTTTTTTCCCACAATCTCTTTTCACAGATTTCATATTTTTTCTCTTCACTCTATGCCTTTGCAGAACTTTTTCTTTCTTTTGATGTGTTGAGGATGCACCATGTTGCCGTGCGTCAATACTGAATGTTTTCTTCTATCAGTGTTTGGAGGTTCCGTTTGAATCTTTTCTCAGAGTCAAAGCTCTTTTCTTTTTCTTGGTTTTTGCTTCAATTTCCCTCGTCTTTTCTACATTGTGTTCTGGAGAGGTGCAGTTTTCTTTTACTTCCATCTTCCTGTTGTGATTTATATATATATATATATATATATATATATATATATGTATGTATGTAAATAAAGAGAGAGAGAGAAAAAAAGAGAGAGAGAGAGATACCAGCAAACCCTCATTTACAAATCTAAAAGGTTTGATATCATATAAAAGGCAAGACAAATGTATTTGTATAACACATTTCATGTACAGGACAATTCAAGGTGCTTTACATAAAACATATAAGAAAATTAAAATGCATTAAAAGACAATAAAAATGAGAGAACATTTAATTTCAGTCAAAGCTCCAGTGAACAGTTAATGTTTTCATCTGATTTAAATGAAGTAAGTTTTTCTCAGACCTCAGGTGTTCAGGTGTTTGTTCCACAGGTGAGGAGCAGAACAACTGAATGATGAAGAACTTTGTTTGGTTCTGATTTTGGGAACACACAATAAACCTGTTCCTGATGACCTATGACCTCAGGGCTCTGGATGCTTCATATGGAACCAGCAGGTCTGGGATGTATGTGGGTCCAAGGTCGTTTAGTTCTTTATAGACCAGGAGGAAGATTTTAGAACTGTGACCTTTGACCCACAGGAAGACAATGAAAGGATTTGAGGTCCAGTTTCCTTGTACTGGTCAGGACTCTGGCAGCAGCGTTTTGGATCAGCTGTAGCTGCCTGATTTGATTTTTTTTTGTTTGTTTAGACAATAATCTAATTGAATGAAAAAGAATAAATGAGTTTTTCTGTGTCTGGTTTGAACAGAAAACCCTTGATTCTAGTGAATGTTCTTCAGGTGGTCATAGACAGACTGGGTAAGAGCTTCTAAATGGTTGTTAAATTTAAGGTCTTAGTCTATAATTACACCCAGATTTGTGGCTGGGTTTGAAGAGTTCAATGACATGGCCTCAAGGTGAGCCCTGACCTTTGACCTTTCTTTTCTTGGGCTGAAAACAATCACCTATCTTTTGTTCACATTAAGCTGGAGAAAGTTCTGGCACATCCACTCAGTGATGTGATGAATACATTTACTCAGTGTAAATAATAAATAAATAAAATAAATAATACAAAACCAGTGGTGTCAGGAACAACAAACCCTGTCCCACCTCACTCACATTTTACCTGATTTGCCGTAATTCTAATCAGTGCGAAAATACATTTTTGGTGACTGTGACCTTTGACCTGCATTCACCAAACCTCCTCCACAAATGTGTGTTAAGTAAAGACAGTACATGATGCAGGGTTATTTATTCTGTACCTAAACACAGTGACATAGTTCTAATGTTAATTTTTTTCATAAGACTCAGCGGCAGCAGTTGTAAAGTTCACTCAGTTAATCACAGTAATGTGCTCTGAATTAGGGTTGAATGTTTTATTTAAAGAGAAAAAAAATGGATGTCATTGTAAATGTGCTTACAAGACCATCTTTTAAAAATAGATTTGCCTGATCTGAGTTTTCTAAAAGTGGGTCACGACTTAATGACCAGGGGAATGTGGGTCCCTAGATGAGACCGGTTGAGAACCAGTCATTTATTTAATATAGTCACATCCCTTGCCTGACTTACCGGCAGTGTTGTACCTGAACGAGTTCATTGAACGATCGTTCACGAACAATGTCATGTTTTTGACGAACGTGAACGACTCGTTCACTTTTGCCAAATGAAAGGGAAGTTGTGAACGTGGTTATTCTGGCATTTATTGAACTGCGCTCTTATGTAGTTCACATTTTGTTCTCATCACGTTGTAATTATTGAGTCGTATAAGGAATAAAATGGGATCAAAACACAGCATTATCATAGATGTTATTTTTTTATTATTTTGAACAAATTTTGGAAACATAATGTTGTGGAATAGCCAATGAGAAGTGTTGTGGGCGGGGCAGAGAGAGAGAGAGAGAGGGGTGCAGAGAGTTTTTGGGAGCGGAGAAAAAGAGTTAAATGTACAGAGTGTGACCGGCAACCGGAGCAGGTGTTGTCCCGTTCCTGGAAATAAACATTGAAAACGAAGCTCACTGAAACCACTGCTTGTGTTCTAAGAACCTGCAGAGGGAAGTTAACCCCGGGAAGAGGACGACATTTTCCCCCGATTTCCTGACTACGGTCAGGATAACGTCAGGAACGGTTAATAATTAGTTTACAATAATAACACGAAAAAAGAACAAAAAAGTTGATTTTGGGATCCATGAACTTCTAGTTCATAATTTGGAAGAAAGAACGATGAACTGAACTAATTCATATTGTGTAACTTGAACTGAACTTTAAACTAGTTCCTAATTAAGGTGAACTTTCCCAACACTTCTTACCAGTTGCACCACCATGACTTCTGCATCCAATTTCCTTATTAAACAGGCAACAACACGGACACCCGCATTAGATTTTGCCTCTGCAATCAATTTCATCCATGTCATTTTTTTTTTTACTTTATTCATCTAGTTTTTTTTTGTGAGTTATAAACAACTGTAAGTATATGTAAAGAAAATAAAAAATAAAATAAAACAAAACACAAACATCAGACAGACTCTTCTAATAGGGTCCCATACATTTTTCATGGGCTACATACAATGAAAAGAGAAAAAACAGGGTACAAGTTCTCAGTATTTGTGTGTAGAACATTAACTGTTCTACCGTTTTGTTCATGGTGACAGAATCAAATTTAACATTGGAGAAAAAAAAGAACTAGAAAAGCACAGACCTCCCCCCTCCGAATGAAAAGTGGTTCACTAAGGAGGTCAGATTTTTGCCAGAGTTTGTCTGTTTGTCTGTGTGTTAGTTAGCAAGATAACTCAAAAATTTATGGATGGATCCTGATGAAAATTTCATGATGTGTTGGGGGGTCTCGCACGGAACCAATGATTAGATTTTGGTGATGATCCGGAAGAGATCCTGGATTCTGGATCATTTTAAATTTTACATTGTTGTAAATGGACAATAAATTTCTAACTAATACATTTCTAAATAACAGACAGACAAACTCCGGCAAAAACATAAACTCCTTGGCAGAGATAATAAATAAATAAAAACTTTCTCTCTTATGTACGTCACTGACCTGGTGACCTTTAGTCCTAGTAGTGCAGGGCTGCAACAGCTTCTTGATATATGTTCTGACTATGGTTTACAATTTGACATAAATCATTATATTATAAATTATATAAACTATTTGTGAAAATCCAACATTTACAGTAACATCATTTGGACATTACAGACTATTCAACTTACTGAGCAAAAGTTTTTTAAGTATCTCATCTATATTGATGTGGTTTATTTGAAAGGTTTTCTGTTGTAGCGATTTATTCAGAATTAATCATGTAAAAGTCATTTTTCTCTTTTCTGTTCAGTTCCACAGAAGAATGGCCTTATAGATTGAAATTAAAGATTATAAATTGCCTGAATGTACTACAGGAATGATCAGAGTAAATCAGTTTTATAGCATATGGTGATTCAACTCCTGAACTGACTGTATTGTTTTATAATTAACACTTCCGCATTGAAGAAGCCACAGAGAATCTATAATGCACAAGCGCTGCTCCCATAAACCAAACATGTCATTATGACGGAATATAAAACAGACAAAAAATATGCACGTGTCCTGGTTTATGAAGTGTACTTTTTATGAGATTCTTAACCTGTTAAACCCTGGGACTATTTTGGGACTGTTTGGTGGTATAATACATGCTCAAATAGAGTATATCTCTGTAATTACAAGCTCTATGTGAATTATCTTGGTATCAAAATAAAGATCAGACTTGTGAGATGTCGTCAGAAGTGTAAACATCACTGTAGATGACACTGTGTCAGAGTAAATGCAGATGGAACACAAAATAAATGAAGAAATTTTAACCCCGTCCTCAAAAAAAAAACTGCATTTTACAGTAAATATCACCTCTAAATATATGCAATGGGAGTTTTAAAAAAAATATAGACAATCATACAACACCATTTAGACAATACCTGTGGAAAAAAAATATGTTGCTTAAGTGAAGAAGAACAAAATTAGAGAGGTTTTGTAAAGAGATGCCTGGGCGTTCTCCAGTTTGGCACAGTTTGAGATTTCTTAGGTACCAAGTTATAAAACTCATTTAATTTGATTCACATATTATAGGTCTTAAAAAACAAAACAACAATAAAACCTTGTTTTTATTATTTTTTTTTTAATTATCATACTTCTGTACATTGTACATAATGTTATGTAATGTAATGCAACCAGCCGTATACAGATACAGTGAAGCTTGTGGATAATTCCATGTTATTTGAATGCACCATATTTAGATGATAACAATGTAAAGGCTACTCGATGCTCGAGGAAAGGGAATGCTGTTGGGAGTAGAGACTAATCAGTCACAAGTGAATCCCCCTCAGGTATTAGGGCAGAAAGTGAGGTGAGGGCTGAGCAAAACTCAATTGGGCCACGATGCTGAGTGTGTGGATGTGATATCTGAGGATGAGGAATGACAAAGGGAAGCCTGTGGCATTAAACTCAGAGCACCTGCAGCCTGGGAGACCACAACAGTAGTCTAATAATACATGAGTGATACTACTTTGAACCTCATTAACTGCTGTCATTGTATTCTGCAGCTGTTGTAATAACTTTTTTCCTCTATTCTCATTTTTTTTTTTCAAATAAAGATTCTCTTCAGATCTTAGAGGGCTGTAGAAACAGGCCTACGGGATCTATTTTGGGGAAAAAATGGAGAAGATATTCAGAAGGATATACAACAGAGGCGTCAAACTCATTTTAGTTCAGGGGTCACATTCTGTCCAATATGATCTGAAAAGGGTCAGACCAGTAAAATAATAACGGTGAAAAGAGTCACATTTAATTATGATGATGTTTACATGAACACAATAATCAAGAAAATGAACAAAAATGAACAAATTAATCTACACAATGGATCAGAACAAGCAACTAAGGTCTAGAATAACAAAATTTCACATTTTGACCCCAGACTTATCTTGAAAACTTGAGCCAACCAGTTTTTAAGACTTCACTAACACACACGTAAGAACATTTCATTAGTTTAATTCCAGAAGCATTTAAGTTGTAGACCAGTCTATTAGACATAAGAGGCCACAGCGTTTACCGAAGTGAAAACATGAAGTGAGACTCATCCTGTGGAAATGTTTCGATTTACAAAGAGACAAATGTATGTGTTGTATTTATAGATAATTATGATAGAATTGTACTGGTTCTGACCCATTTCAGATTGAATTGGTCTTAATGTGAAAGCTGAATTAAAATGATTATTAATATCTTAATATCTATTTTTGAATTTCACAAATTCATCTCAAAGGTCAGACTGGACCAGATTTGGCTCCATGGTTGACAGCTCTAGTATAGAATGAGGACACTTTTAAGAAGTGCTGCATTAATGTAGGAGAAAAAAATGCACCTTATTTGTATTTCTGTACATCCTGACGTTTATGTGAAAAAGAATGTGGAGTCGGACCCCCCACCGGGCGTCAGGCAGATATTCAGCTTACCTTTGTTGGCATCAAAACATTGTATACTTTATTCTTTTCTTCTAACAACAGCTCCTTATCAACTTTTACCTACAGTAAACCAATCTTTGCTTCACAATTTCAGGTCTTTGAGAACTTTCCAGCCTGTGGTCAGTATTCATACGCTTCAGTTTTATTATTCATGGCCTGCTCAGACTGTCCAACACAATAAATAAGTCATAAAATTTTCAAAATGCAGTTCTTCTTTTGACCTGATGGCGGCAGCACCACTCTAGTTCTAACTGACTTTATAGTGAACCCTTGTAGCTAATGGCGTCTGTAAAGAAAACGAGGGAAACTGATAGTGAGGGCCGTTACTTCCAGGACAGAAGGTAATTACAATATTTTTTTTTTAGCTGAAAATCAAAGCGCTTGTGTTTTTGTAATTTGTCAGTAGACTGGTGCCTTATTTAACAAATTTAATATAAAGAGACACAACAAGCTAACATACAACAAGCTAACAGGGAGTTAGCATGAGCCTGTGAGTTACATTAATCCGTAACCAAGGCAACCTACAGTTGCCATGATAGTTGGGCGGGAGGGGGCGAACTGACTCCCACCGGCTTCACCCTAGTACCCCCCTTTGAACGTGGTCTGTCCGGGTACGAATCTTATGTGCTCAGTTTGACCTAACGCCGGCCAGAGGGAGAACCGAACCATGGTCCCGGGCTCACCGCAGTACCGAGCCCTCCCAGATGGGCAGCAGAAAAGAGCACATGAACTGCGCCATCGGAGAAAACTGTTAATTTTAAAGGTTTATTTAGTGATTTGAGCTTCATTTATGGTATTCATGTGGGAATGAGGGTCAGAACATCCAACGCAAGCTTTTTTGTGTGGAACCCCCATTGTTATAAAAAATTATAACAATGAAGCTAAAATTGTGCATTTCTATGACCGTGTCCAAAATCACTCCCTAACCACTATTGACCATGCCAATTTATAGGGGTATTTGAATCTTTAGTGTAGTTTTATCTGTTATTATATTTATTTATTTTAAGTTTAATTCGGACACCCCTACAAAATGGCGTGGTCACCATATAGTGTACTTTATAGTGGTTAGGGAGTGATTTTGGACACAGCGTATGTCATTTTTATTATTTAAAAATGTCAGAAGAGACAACTGTGGCCCCTGTTAATTTCCACATTATCAGATCTGGCCCTTTCTTTAAAAAAAATAAAATAAAAATTAGATGCACAGTCTGTGGACGCCATAGCTTATTTGTCCTTGACTGTGACCTGATCATGCAGGCAAACATGATGAAGCATGTGTCATAGACAATGCAGTGAAACCGAACCCATCAAAAGTAAATACGTTTCTCTGCACACTTAAGAAACATGCTGATTCAGTGCACAGTGGGTGACATGAGAGATGAGCCGTTTATTGTGGCGTGCTCCAGAGACAACCATCACATGAATAAGACACTTTATCAGAGAACTGTGGTGGGGCCACATTTCATCAGCTCTAGTCATATACTGGATGTGTTTATCTGCTCCAGGATGTATGGGCATGTCACCTGGACAAGCTCTGGCTGTTAAGACCTGAAGTATGAACCTTTGTTATTTCACTCACACGAAACACAAGGCCGTCCTTATGAAGGTCAAAGGTCACAGGTGTTGTTTTAGTAGATTCTACAGTAAAATATCTGAATTCTGTGGCTGTATTGTAAGTAATTAGATCTGTTTAGTGTATGTTCTTTAGTTAAAATGTACACATTGGGTGTTAGCATCTTTTGAGATTATGCAAAACTTAAAGGAGACCTGAACTAGCCAATCAGAGAACAGCGAGATTTGCCAGAATTCAAAATCAAGCATTTCAGGCAGAGGCAGAAATCGGCTTGGATCGGGACTTTTGTGAATGTTGGTATGAAATAACTGTGGAGTTTTTTTGAGCTGGAAATCATGCAAAGCTACTCTGTAGGTGCTGAAAACTCACATAATGATAGTTAAAACTGAGTATAATAGGGTTCCTTTACGTGTATCATAATGGAGGCTCGGGGTCATTCTGCAAGAAAATTAATTTAGTATTATGTTGGATCATTTTTATATTTTTTTTAAGATTTTGAAACCAAAATGTCAGAAAAACTGGACTGTGGAACTACCCGCCGTGATTAGATGTAGGACCCCTTTGAGTTACCTGAGAATAATTTCACTTTAATTTGGCTCATATGTTGCACAAAGAGCAAGGACATTAGTTTCAAATTGGAGCTAATGTGGAAGTCTTTAAAAGCTATTATATCATTGACAACCACTGCGCTAAGCTCCACAAAGCCCTGACTCCCATAGACCTACATTTAACTTCTTTCTAAAGATGAAAAAGTCTATTTTTTTATTTTAATATTTAAAATCTTAAAATGATTGCACAGCATCCTGGACCAAGTAAAATTAACATTAAAATTGCACCTATTGCACTTATACTGGAGGAGGAGAGGCTAGACATTTAGAGCCAGAGTGGCTTTCGGAAAAAACAACAAACAAGTGTGTGTTTGATTTCATGTAAAGTTCCAGATGAATGTCTAATATTATTCCTGCCAAATTTAGTTGAATTGGATAATGATAATCAAATGCCTTAAAATGTGTGTGTAAACCACATGTAGAGTCCAATGTAGTTGCCTGATATCTTTATTTTTGTTCTACTGCTTGAAAAATAAACTCTTGTTCCTCAGAGAAATTAGGGGAAGAGAAAAAAAGGTAATTAAAGTCTTTTGTTGTGTGAACTGCACAGGTCAACAATGTTGGCCTTACAATAACACAATGTTATGTTTAATGAAGTTTACAGGTTTAGAGAATCAGCAAGCTAGCGCTTAGCATGGTTCACCTCTGACCTCTAGGATTACTATTGTCCTGGCCCTTTTATCCAAACAGGACCAGGATACAAATGCCTGGTTTCAGATCTGGTCTCTTCAGCCACTTATTATTTAGAGTCTGTAGAGATGAAGCTAAGATTTATGATGGTTGGAAAAAACCTGTAAAACAGTAAGTTAGTAGAAAGGTTATCACCAAACCACACCTGTATGTTTTGAACCATTTTATCATTCTATGAGTTTAACTACATGTTCACTAAAACATCAAGATCATTAGTATTTCTGTCCTTATTGATGTTGCCCTTGTGCTGCTTTTCTCCACAGGTAATTCCTCAAGCCAGCGTTGGAGAAGTGCATCATGCTATTCGCACCACATTCCAGAGAGTCAATGACTTTTTCATCCCTCCAACAAATCTTATCATCACTCATGTGAGGTAAGAAACTCAACCCTGTCATTCAGGGACCTTTGACCACAAAACACAAGCGACCTCATTGCTCCCTCGTCACAGCCGTCCTTCTGAACTGAAAGCGAAAAGAGCAAATGAGAATTCTAATGAGAGTCTCCGTGTGTGTTAATCAATCTCTCCAAAACATCTGAAAAGGCTATTAACCTTTCCTCTGAACTTTGTCAATTCAGGTTTGCCTTTGTCTTCCTCAAAAATGAACCTGCGGTACACAAGATTGACCTGGAGACCTTCCACCGTGTAAAGACCATCAGTCTGAAGAACTACAGCTGCATACCAGAAAGCATGGCCTACACGCACCTGAGCGGCTTCTACTTCATCCAGTGCCAAAGCACAAGCAAGCTGCACAGCCCGTGCCAGCTCCTCATCGACAGCGTGACCGACGCCGTGATCGGCCCGAATCTCAACATCACAGGCCAGGCCTTTGTGTCACCAGATGGCCGCTACATTGTGACCCCTGACCTTCAGAGCTCAAAGCTCATAGTGCAAACAGTGTCGTTTCAGGGGGAGTTGGGTCTGAACCAGGAAGTGGATGACCCTGTGGCTGTCTCTGATCTGGTTTTCCAGCCCTCCTTCACAGAGTCCAACCAACACATGGTGGTGGCCACCTCAGGCTCAGGTACGGACCTGCTGTTTGCCGATCTGTCCTCGGGCCACACTGAGGTTCTCCGGAGCCTCAAAGAGCCCCTGGGCCCGGAAGCCTGGCCCTGGGGAGGCCCCAACAGAGTGGTTGTCTCCAGCGGTTTGTTCGGACAGTTTCTGGTGACGCCGGCGGCTGAGTCGCTCTTTGTCCTCAACGGTAAACAGAGAACGCCGCACTGCGAGGTATCAGACATCAAGAGAGGGAACACAGTCGTCTGGGTCGGCGAGGTATGAGTGAAAAAGAAAAAGAAAAGCAGGAGAAGTAGGATTAAGGTAAATGAAAAAAAGAGGCAAAAGAAAGATCTGGCCAAATTACCTATTATTAAGATTTATGTGAACATAAGTTGTGGACTCAACCGTGGGACTGAGCGAGAGGAATACACGCCTGGGTTTATTGTAACAAAAAGTACACTTAAAAATAGAGATATTGAGAAAACATTAAGAAAACCCTGTTGTGATATTCCTACTGGGAGAAAGTGTCAATGCCGTTCAGTGCAACAGTGATCTATGTGCACTTAACTATACAGAATTGTACATTATTGCACTTCCTTCCATGTTATCACAGCAACTAGGCACCTGAAGAGGGGTTATTAACAAACTATGAACTATGCACAATGCTCACTTTTTTTTAGAGTAAAAAGCTTTCTGATTTTGTTTTATCTCAACGATGTTTGTCGTTTTCACCAGTGCTGCATATAATCACCACTGTTTGTCCTGTCTGCCTTTAGTGTATGTGTGGTCTGAGTCCTTTTAAAAGCTACAAACCCATCTGTTTACTTGCCTTTGTCATGGTATTGTACTGTATCCTCCCTCTGAGAGCTTTCATTCCCCTCATGCCGGCAGAGGTTGTCTTTATGCACATGTGTAATACCCTCTATTTACATTGTCTATCCAAAGAGCCTGACTGGTCCATTAGCTGTTGACAATGGATGTTTCGATCACGGACGAAGCTTAACCAGAAATGAACATACAACACATCTAGCGGTCTCTTAAAATGGTATAATCTGCCCCCCCCCCTGTTGTGTTTCTTACATTTATTCTGTACCTGCAGCCCAAATGTGTGCTGTGGAGCCTGGAAATGCCCCTTAGCAGATTCCCTCAGGGAAATGATTCCAGTTGACGCTGACCCACGTGATGAGGCTATGCCAAAGTGGCACCAACTCTGTTATCTGACTGGCTGTGAGCATTTGTACGTTCTCCCAGAGAGCCATGCATCAAGATCAAACTCCAGGGTGCACACCATTTACAAACCATCTTGCATTAAAGGCATAATGTGTAAGATTTTCTGATAAAAACTGATTTATAGAGTTGAACCATAATAACTCCTCTCAGTCATAACTTGTGAGCCACTACAACGTACAAGTATATCTTGTTTTGCTGTGAGGAGGGTGTTTATCGGTGTCAGCATTTATGCAGTATGTATACGCTCCTGCCTGTAACAGCGTCGCACAGGAAATGGATCTGTATGTTTGTGTCCTCCCTGCTCTAGGTCTTATAGTTACAGACTAGAGCTGCACAATATATCGATATCGCAATGTACACATGCTCAATAGTCGCATCGCAGGTCCTGCACTTTTATTTATTTTTTACAATTGTATTTATTTGTCTTTATTTTATTTTTAAAAATATTTAACATTATTTCACTGTATTTATTTTGAATTGTTAATAATTTAATTATTTCGGCTACAAGAAGGATGACACTGAAACGTATGTTCAGTGTCGACCACTAATCGGTTTGACCATTTGCCTCAGTACCACACACCTGTTATATAGTCCTGAGGATTTTTTTCATATCGTAATATATCTCACAGGGTTAAAAAAAATCAAATATAGTGCAGCTTTAACACAGGCACAAGCCAAGACAGTTCCAGGACTAGGACAGCGGGCACACGAGCAGGCACACGCACACTGTGTACAAGGGTCCACATGTAAGTAGACTATGGGCTACATCAGGGGTACTCAATCCTGGTCCTCGAGAGCTACTGTCCTGCATGTTTTAGATGTATCCCTCGTCCAACACAAATGATAAACCTCTCATCCAGCTCTGCACACGTCTGATAATGTCCGTCAGGTGTGTTGGAAGAGGGATACATCTAAAACATGCAGGATAGCAGCCCTCAAGGACCAGGATTAGAGAACCCTGGGCTACATACATAGCCATAACATTTACGTCTGCTTATACCACTGTACCAGGAACAACCTCCCATTCTACAAACATAAGCATCAAACACTTCTGTTATACCCAGAACAGACAGATGGACAGACTAACTGCAGCCAACCATAAAGTTAAACTTTTATAACCAGCTATTACAATAGGGTAAATACAGTACACAGTAACTGATATGACTATGATTTATTTAAAGAAAGTGTCTTATCTAGTGCAGAAGTAGATGTCTTTTTTTTTTTTTTTTGCATACCGCGTAAATATCCACAACCATGGCTCTGCACCTTACTAACCGATGTAAAGACTCAACATCACTATGTCACATGACTGCTGAAAAATGAATGTATTACAAAAGGAAAAAAATATAATAGGAATCATGTTTATTTCATACTAGTCTGTAGTTAAGAATATCAATACATTTAAAAATGCATCTATTTGTATTGGCCGTTTCATAGGCTTAATGTAATGATACATTTCAGCCACTTGGGGGGGGGGGGGGTATTAGTGCACCCCCTGCCATGCCGCAAACTCCGCCCATGAGTAGCTAGCAGATCTGTATCCTAGTGCCATAGCACGGTTCTGTTGTGGACATGTTTGTGCTTTAGCTACATTCACTCAGACCCTTCCCACAGTAAAGGTACGGGACGGACTAATACAAACAAATCACAAAATGTTACAGATTATGCCTTTAATTACAGGAACTGGTTTCCAAATTACTCAATGGATGTCTCATTTGTACAGAAATCACATCAACTAATTAAAACATACACTCACCTAGCAGCCTATTTCAAAAGTAGAGATACTTATACAGTACTAATACTGTATTTGAACATTATTCCTGTTATTAGGAATACCTGTTGATTGTCAAACGACTAAATAAAGACTGTACAGGTTTATTTATAACTGTTATTAAAAAGTTGTATAACTACTTTTGAAAAACCTGGTAACTTTGGTAAGGCAAACACCAGCAACTCATCAATCAAAAGCCACATATTCTCTATCTGTGGTTAGAGTCTGTGTAATTTACATTTGCACTAATCATCTTAATGATGATCCATTAGCAGCGAGATAGCTCGACTGCATCTTTGCAGATGTCATAGTGTTAGAAGAATGACTGGAACTGTAGTGTGTCTGAAGTATTCCACGCCTCTCGACAATTGTACTGAGGTCTATTTGTGAATACTAAAGCCTGGACAATACACTCCATACACCAGCCCTTAGATGTTGTGCTTTAATGGGTGGCTCTCTTGGGCTAATAGCTTTTTGTTCAATTGTCCTGCTCTGTGCCTCCAATCCTCAAACTATGACTAAAAATAAATGTCCTCTAATTTCCAGCCATTGCCATCATCTACCCTCTGCCACAGACGTTATTGCCTTCACATTAGACTTTATGAAAGTAAATGAGATGATCATTTTCAGTCAGTTAATTTGAGTAGCTGGCTTGTTTGTATTGTCCCTCAACATGTATTTAGGTCATTCTTAAACTTGCTAAAAGCTTCTAAAACTACGTAGTATGATAATATCTAGATGAGAGTAAAGATAAATTGCACTTTCATTAACCTGGGGAATTGATTTTGCAACTAGACAAGTACATGTTTGTAGCCAGTGCAGAGCAGCTACAGTACAAGTAAATAAATAAATTAGGCAGTTTATCACAGCAAGATGCATTAATTATATTGTTTGGAGCTTTGGGACAACAACAGAGATCAGTAGAAAAGTGAAATAAGCTCTTATTTTGGGGACACAGTTTAGATTAGAAGATTTCTTAGTGGGGTTTGTTAAAAATGTCTTATTATGTCATGTCTTATTATCAAATCTCACTTTCCTCTTTAACCCTTTGTTGGTCAGCTCAACCGTTTGGTAGAGGTAACTTTGAACCCTGATATCTAATCTAAATTTAAGTCCTTTGACACTTAACTTCTTGGGCAGTCTCCACCTTTTGTAAGAAGCATGGTTGGCACTGTCAATGATATATTCAGGTTATGCTAGTATATAAGGAAGAAGATGGTAACCGTGGCAACACCTCTGCTATGATCTTTTCTTTTGGACACAAAATTGCAGGCAAGTCGATTTTTTTTTTCATTTTATTAACTTTTACAGAGTATATTTTGCATAAATAATCCTCATCGTGTTACAGAAATACTTTGAGCATTTTTTACAAAAATCATTACATGAATAACAAATGGTAGAGATGATAGTAGAGGTTCATGAAATGCTAATGCTAATCAATAATGATACAAACACAAAGACTTAATGCATCTAATTTGAACCAAGTCAAAAAATTATGTTTGTTAGATTGGTGAAGGAATAATGTTTGAGTTTTAATACTAAGTTTAGAGTCAGTTTAAAAACAATCTATGTTTTATATTATAATAGTTCCTGTGAGGTGGAAAAAGCAACAAAAAAAAAAATTATTATTGTGATTTTTGTAGTGTGACCAACAAAGGGTTAATATATAAATCAAAGATGGACGCAGTGACAGCACCTCAAAGGTGAAGCTAAAACATTTCAGTCTGGCTGCAGTACACGCTATAAACCACACCCATTCCATTTAATTCAAGGCACTTTGAACCATTAGAAATCTCACATTACACATCCCATACATTTTTTTTTACCCAATACACATTGCAGTGAAGAGACGAACAAACAAACCAACAACATGACATCTGTTACCAGTAGATTTTGATTCTATTTTTAGATATGGGGGGGTGGCGTCTGTTGACCTGTATATTGTTGTAGCACTTAGCCATCAAAGGAACTGATGCACTTCTGCCATAAACTTAAAAAGCTAAACCTGAGGTGTCAAACATGTGGCCAGATCCGGCCCCCCAAAAGGTCCAGTCTGGCCCCTGGGATGAATTTGTAAAATGCAAAAATGACATTAAAGATATAAATCATTTTAGTTCAGGTTCCACATACAGACCAATTTAAACTGCCGTGAGTCAGATCGGTAAAATGCTCTCATAATAACATAAATAATAATAACATCACAACTCCAAATTTTTTTATTTGTAAATGTAAAAATGTTTTTGTAATTTTATTGTATTTACACTAAAATGATCATTTCACAAAAAATACAAGTAACCTGAACAAATAAGAACATTTTTGTCTGAAGGGCAAGTTTACCAATATCGCACCTGTTATTAAATGTTTTATGTATGTTTGGTTGATCTACTGTGGTCTGTAAATTGTAATTTACATGTGTAAATGATAACATAATATTGTTAAAACTGCACATAGTTTTCTTGAGAAATTTAGTTTACTCATGTTATTTACATTCTTTGAAACGTTTTCACCATATAACTTTACGTTTTTCGTTTGGAGTTGACATTATTTTTTATATTATTATGTTATATTATTATGTTATTATGTAAGTCAGAGGGCAGGCGTAACAAAATGATGACAGAGCTGCAATGATTCGGAGAGAACCAACCTAGAACAGTGACGATAGATGGCTGCCAATTTCCTTCCCGGCGCTCTAACTACGTCATCCTAAAGATTACACTGATTGGTTGTAGTATCGTCCTATTGCATACAGAGGATTTGAAAGACAACCTTTTAGCCCCGCCTCCCCTGACTATGAAGCACCACTAGACCCATACATGTAATGAATGGGGATAGTGCAGCTAGGCTACTAGTCCAGTCCTCTGCAGATCAAATTTGTCTTAATGTGGTCCCTGAACTGAAATGACTCTGACACCCCTGGTCTAAACAGTACAGATTTAAAAACTCACTTCACTAACTCACCACTGAACAAAAGATGAAGCTGTACATGTAGATCTCTCAAGTTGGGGTCCTGTTAATTATGGCCAACGTGCTACTTTTGATAACAACATAGCTAGCATGGCCCAGAAAAAATTCACATACACACTGATATATTAAAAATGTGGACCAGACTACCCCCCATTGTGATCCAACTGATCAGATCCCAAACCCGTCCTCTGTGTTTCATGGGTTCATTTACTCCAACTGCTTGTTCAACCCAAACTAAATGAAAGAAAACTATAAAACATCTGTAGCATCAACCAAAACTAGCATTTCTGTTGAGAGTCCCATAATGGAGAAGACATTGCCACACAAATACTCACAGCCGTTGGGAGTTGGCAGTTGACCTCCTTTGGCAGGTCAAACATGGAAAAGAGAAGAGAGACAGAAAAAAATGTCAGAACACAGTTGTTTATGTTTAACTCGTAAGCCCTGTACACGGAAAAGTCCAATTTCACTGAATTAATAAAAAGTCTGGAGCCATGTGAACAGATTATCTGCCCAAAACCAGCCCTGTTTAATTCAATAGTAATCTTTCTAATATGTAGTTGTGCCTGTACCTCCCTAATGCAATGCGATGTGTAGGGTAGAAACCAAGCTGTGTGAGAAAATTATAAAATAAATGAATAAACTAGAGTCGATACGAGTGAAGCAGATTTGTCGTTCTTGTTTGTGATTTAGGTATTTGCTGCTAATCAGCCATGAAAGCATTCTGGCACGAAAGCTTGTTTGGATGATTTTCTCAAGGTAAAGGACTCAAAAGAAAAATGTTTCCTAGACCACTGTTGCACTGAGGACAGAAATATAATTACTATCTGACATATTTATGTTGTTTGAATGGTACTTTGTCCAATTGGTAACCCGGTGTTCTCACTGTATCAATGGAAATAAAAAATAAAAAAATAAAAATAAAAATAATAGAGGGTGAATTTAGGTTCGGTTGCTTCCTGAAGTCACACCCCAGTGAGTCTAAAGAAATAATCTACAGTATTCAACAACTCCAAGACATGCATGTACTAAAGAATAAACCCTATTAAATAACTTTCAGATCCCTTTGAGCTCACAGTCACATACAGTTGCTTGTGGAAAATAAAAAAAAAAAATCTCACTTTTCTGCCCTCTCATTGTCACAATTGTCAGCTTGTCTCTTCAGGTTGATTCAGCCGTAATGACATCGCTACTAGAGCCAAGGAGAGCAAGTACAAAGAGACTGCTGCACCTACGCTTGCCTATGTAACTACACTATTGGCTAGCTCATGTTGTTTGTTTGAATCTACCTTCAGTGTCACATTGATTATTTCCGTACCTCTCCTTTAATCCTCGAGTTAAGGGGCTGCAGAGATGAACTGCTTGGTGTGATAGACATTGATAGAAACCACTGTTGTAGATAACATTGTTCATGTTTAGAACTCGTTCAGACATGACAAAACTGACTGTACAGTTTTCTTTATGCATTTTGTGTGTTCTGGTTTATGAGGGAATTGTTTTGTAAGAAAAAAATCTAATAAAATAACTTGTAAAAATCAATCACTGGGTTGTCTGTCACTTATTCACAACAACCTCCTGGGTAATGAGGGGTAATACTTCGTACTAGCATGTCGACCCAGGTTGTAGATGTGGTAGTTTTCATGCTGGGGGAAGTTAAAAATGTTATTAGAGTACTGACTCATTCAAGACTTCTTTTTTTTTTTTTTACTCCGTTTCCTGTACACAACTGAAACTCGACAGAGTCATAATGATGTAAAGTGACATTAAAATAATAAAATGAAATAAAGCTTCAATGACTTGCAGCAGGTTTATTTTGAAAAAGTCAGATATGTTTAAGAACCTCTGTTGAATTACATTACACAGTCATTTATACACTTTTAAATGAATGTTAAATGCTAGTTCATTACATTAATTTTTACCTTTGTCATACAGTTTGCTAAAAAAAATAATAAACTTAGACCTCGAGTCATCCTCAGTGGTCTGGATAGATTTTGTGAGATCTTTTTTCAACAGTGCCGTCCTCTTTCAAAAAAGTGAAATTTAAAGTGTTGTAATTGCATCAAACGTCCTGAGCTCCGCCCCGTCTGTCCGGCCGTTCCAATCTCGCATCTACCTTGACAGAAGCGTGGCGGCCATTTTGTGTCCTTGACCACCTCTGAACATTCATACACCAGTGTGAGTGGCACTGGAGGCAAGTGTCTTGCCCAAGGACACAAAAGACTGACTAGGACAGAGCAGGATTCAAACCACCAACCCTTGGGTTATTGCATGACCCGCTCTACCAACTGAGCCATGGTTGCCCTAAATTCCACCTTCTATGTTCAGGTTAATATGATTCCAGCTTCTGTGTGTCGTTCCTGGATCCATCCCAAAGGTAGAAGGAGCTCTGATCTTCACTAAAGAAATGTATTATAAGACAGAGGTAAAAATGACTTCAGATATGACTTTATCAACTGAATAAACAGTGCAGACACTGGCTTAAGGGCAGCATTTCCTTTATGGGAAGAAATCCACTTTAAATATGCACACATGGTTCACCCTCATAACCTTCCCTCTGTACATCCACAAATTCCACATGAATGTTGATGTGCAGGAGTGAGTTTGCTGACTGGTGTCGAACATAAGGCTCAAGGACCAAATTTGGCCTACCAAAGGGTCCAATCTGGCCAATAGGATCATTAACAATGAAGAAATTAATGGTGAAAATATATTTTTAACCTCCTAAGGTGATGGTGCTCAAAACTACCTTTTACTGAGATGGAAAATAAACGATTACAAGGATTACAAAAATGCAACAATATATATATATATATATATATTTTTTTTTTTTTTTTTGCAAATGCACCTGTTGGTTCAAAAATTAAAGTTCATATGACCTCACAACACTACATGAAGTTGTAAAACATACTATAAATGTCTCAGCCAGTAAAAAAAAAAACATTATTACTAGTACTGTGTACTGTGTAGCAGAGACAGTTTCTGACAAAAATGGAACAAAGACACTGATATTAAGACAACCTTTCAAATATGGCAAATAACATATGACCTGGATGATAAAAATGCAACAAAAAATGTACTCTTCCAAATGCACCTGTTGGTACTAGTGCATCATGGGTTTGGGTTTGCTGTTGCTTCGTACTGTAACGTAAACAGGAAAAGGTGGAAGGCATAACTCAAGACGTCACAAATGATTGGTCACATTTTGTGGGAAATTGCAACATCGCGCTGAATTCACAGGGATTGACTGAATTGAGGTTAAAGTTGCAAATCACAACATTGCGAAATCCTGGAGGGTCTGGTAACTGAAGACGGCTGTTGGGCCGAAACGCCTGTCTGTCTGTCTGTCTGTCTGTCATGCTAACTCATTAAAGAAAGAACAGAAAATGTCATGCGGCTTTCCATCTACAAAAGCATCAGTGCATCCACCATGCAGCATTACACAAACAAACACCTCAGTATTAACATGTTTACAGTAATCACAATGACTGACACTTTATTTAAATGATCACAACCATCAGCCACATCCCAAACCTGGAGCATCGCATGAAAATCCACTTTAATGTGTTGTGGTGAAACAGTCCTTGATTCATGATAAGGACTCATGAGGATATGCAGTGTAATGATTGTGTGAGAGCTGTCACTTCCTTTATTTACAGACTTTGCTACTTGACACAGTCCATATGCATAGGTTGTGAAGATGTGAAGTGCAGAAGGCATTGTGTTAGTGTGGCAGACACCGTGGCATCTCCAGAGATCTCCCAACACATGACAGCACCCTTCTGTTTGTGACAACATGTTCACATCTAAATCTCAGTCACATATGCACAGAATGAGAACACATTCCTGATGACTACTGATGCACTGCTTTATCATTCTGATGTGTTATTTATTGTATTTTACGCACTATACGACACACTGGATTATAAGGTGCACTGTCAATGAATGGTTTATTTTCAATTTTTTTCATATATATGGACTATGAAGCACACTAAATGACATAAAGCAGTCAGAAAAGTCAGTCAAACGTTATTAAACATGATCACAAT
Organism: Siphamia tubifer; assembly: GCA_020466265.1. Lineage (NCBI taxonomy): Eukaryota > Metazoa > Chordata > Actinopteri > Kurtiformes > Apogonidae > Siphamia > Siphamia tubifer. The sequence goes on from CM035796.1 coordinate 5,120,755, forward strand.
AGCTCTCACCTTTAATCATGATAACTCCCAAACACGGTGCCTCACAGCAAGAAGACCTGGGTTCAACTCCCGAACCATGCAGGCCTTTCTGTGTGGAGTTTGCATGTTTCTCTCCCCATGTCTGGATGGGTCTCCTCCGGGTGCTCCTGTTTCCCCCATCACCCAAAAACATGTTTGTTAGGGTTAAAATCCTCCAGCCAGATAACTGACCATGAGCCTGGCTCCACATCTGGGGATGGGTCCGCGGGCGCCACCCATGGGTGCCCACTGCTCCTTAAAAGGATGGGTTAAATGCAGAGGACAAATGTCAGTGGACAATTGTATGATGACAATAAAGTAATGTCTACAATCTATCAAAACAGTCAGATAAGTCAGTGAGTCAAACTTTATTAAACACATTCACAATAACTCTCACCTTTGTTCACACTTTAATGAGTGATCACTCCCACATAACACATAACAAAACACACTGCTAAAGTACTGCTAAAGCAAACGTTAGCATATTCACACGAACTGTCCAATGTATTCAGCTGTAACATACATAATACGAGATAGTACACTCTCTTTTTCAGTTGTTATACACACACTGTAATATTATAGTTAAGTAAAATATGTTTTACTCTGCACCACGTATGACACTAAATCGCTTCGAAGTCACTAAACACAACCAGAATTAATCCATATATGAAGCACCCTGGGTTATAAAATGCAATGTATTTTTTTTTTTTTTTTGAGAAAATTAAAGACCTTTAAGTGTGCCTTATAGTCCACAAAATACGGAAATACTGTGGATTTCTATAACTTGTCATAGTCATCAATTTGCCTTCACAATTATATTGAGGTGAATGAGACTCGCACAGAGTTCCTACCTCATACCACATTTTCTTCTGTAATCCACCCCACCACTGACCACATAGAACACATTTATATGGATGCTTTATCACTCTGTTGGGTTGAAGAGGAAGCACCAGCAAGTGAAACTTTCCATTTACTCATTGATCATCCACTCACCCAATGCTCATGATCTGTGGGCGGTGACTGAAAGAATGAGATCATGAACACGGGCTGAAAACAAGTGTCCTCTGCAGGGGTACTGGGTTTAGAGATAGGCTAAAGTAGGGCTCAGGGTAGAGCCGCTGGTCCACCATGTCAACAGGAACCAGCTGAGATGGTTTGGGCATGTGGTCAGGAAGCCTCTTACGTCTGCTGCACACTACAGCTCTCAGCTGAGCAGAAAGTCATTTGAGACCGTTAGCTCAGCAGAGAGCTCCATGTGCGCGTCTAATTTTCGGTGAGTTTTCTGCTTCACGAGGCCTTGAGGTGAAAGTCAAACACGTTAGATATTTTTTGCCTCATGAGGTGACAAACTCATTATGCGCTTTCATTTGAGTTGTGTGCTGAGGGCAGAAATGCAGGTGACCAATCAAAGCACATCCTCTGCTCATGTGATTCCAAGATGGCAGCCCCCAGGGAAGGAGTCAGTGAATATGTTTTGTAAGATAGATTGGTGTAAATGTGTCCAGACGATACCTGCTTATATAATTCAATTCAATTTTATTTGTAGAGCCCCATAGAACAACAAGGTCGTCTCACTGGACTTTACAGAATTGATTAGAAAAAAACTAACAATTACACAAATAGATGAAGTCCCAAGCAACCCCTCTCCTTAGACCCTCCTTCTCAGCAGGGAAAACTCCAAAACCCAGAGGGAAGGGGAGACCTCGGGGAGAACCATAGTGAAGGAGAGATCCACTCCCATGGAAGGACAGGCTATAGGTCAGAGGTGGTCTAGTCCTCCAGGGCCAGGATCCTGCAGGTTTTTGTTATTTCCTTCTTTCATCACACCTGACTTAATGATCAGCTCCTCATCAGCAGGCTCTGCAGAAGCCTGATAGTGATGTAATGTCTTCCAGGGGTGATGGAAGAAGGAAATATCTAAAACATGCAGGATACCATTCCTCGAGGACTAGGATTTCCCACCCCTGTTATAGATGAAAGTCTATTTACAGATGAAAGGGAGGGGGAGGAGGTCCATCCATCAGACGGGTGAGGGTGGGGGAGGAGGTCTGGGGTCAGTACAGGACACAGGTGAGTCACTACAGATCCTGTTGTCTGTGCTTCCTTATGGCAGTCCTACAAAAGGAGGAGCTTTATTTCCATATCTGTCTCCCTTTCATTCATTTTTTTTCAGTTGTTATGACTGGAGGCTGCCATCTTCAAATCATGTGAGCGGAGGATGTGCTTTGATTGGTCACCTGAATTTCTGCCCTCAGTATACAGCTCAACAAATGTGCACATGGTGAGTTTTTCACCTCATGAGGGAAAAAAATATCAAACGTGTTTGATTTTCACCTCAAGGCCTCGTGAGGCAGAAAACTCAGTGAAAATTAGATGCACACAGCGAGCTCTCTGCATGAGCTGACGGTCTGGAATGACTTTATGCTCAGCAGAGAGCGGCAGTGTGCAGGTAGTTATAGGGTGAGGTTTTTAACTATGTCCAACCGGGTGGATGGATGGATGGGTGGATGGATGAATGGATGGATGGATGGATGGGTGGGCAACACACAGAAGCTGGAATTTAGGGCAGCTCATGGCTCAGTTGATGGAGTGGGTCATCCAATAACCGAAGGGTTGTCAGTTCAAATCCTGCTCTGTCCTTGTCAGTACATTGTGTCCTTTGACAAGATACTTCACCCTCTTTGCCTCCAGGACCACTCACACTGGTGTGTGAATGTTTGGTGGTGGTCAGAGGGAACGTGGGTGCAAAATGGCTGCCACACCTCTGTCAGTCTGCTACAAATGTACTTTACCACCACCAGAGCGAGAACGTGAGAGTGAATGAATAATGGATCACTAATGTAAAACACTTTGAGTGGCCCAAAAAAAAATCTATGTATGCATACATATATTATATGTTTGTTTTTTTTTACAATCACTTCTTCCTTTCATCTTCTCTTTCCATGTCACCTTATTCCTGCTGTTGGGCTAATTCTCAAAAAACTTTCTTCCTTTGCGTCTTTCTTCCAATTATCTTACCATATCGTTGTCTGAACCCGCTTTATCCTCCCTAGGGTCACGGGGGTCACTGTGGGCCTAACAGGGGTACACCCCGTATGAGTCTCCACTTCATCTCAGGGCTAAACATATATAGACAAACAATCACTGTCACATTCACACCTATGGGTGATTTAGATTAACCAGTTAACCAGTTAACCAGTTAACCAGTTAACCTATCAGTGCATGTGTTTGGATGGTGGGAGGAAACTGGAGTACAACATGTAAACTCCACACAGAAAGGTCTGGTGTGGGAATAGAACCAGGGTTTATCTTGCCATATTTTTGCCATATTTTTGAAATGTCTTTCTTAATTATTGATTTTATTTCTCCTTTGCTAATTTTACTTTCTACGAGTATTTGCTCTTATTTTAGGTCTATTTTCTAAATATAATTTTATAGATAAGATTCACCAGTGGGATCATTTCATAGCTTCTTTCACTCCTGTTTCCTGACTGACCGGTACACAGTACATTTTGCAGTGTTAAATCAACACTTAGAGAGTTGATTCAACCTCCTTCTAGAGCAGGGGTGTCAAACTGTGGTCTTCGAGGGCCGGGGTCCTGCATGTTTTAGATGTTTCCCTCTTCCATTCCACCTGGAGGCCATTGCATCATTATCAGTCTGATGAGGAGCTGATTATTAACTCTTTAAGTGTCAGCGCTGATGCATTCTGAATGGATAATTTAGTTTAAATATTCAGAAAAATTCAACCATTTTCCTTTTATTTTTGTGCATGGACAAGGTGCAAAAAAGCAAGAGTTTTTTTTCCCAATTTATTTTATTTAAAAAATTTTTAAAGGCAAAATTAAAATTGCTGGGACCAAATTTCAATAGGAGTTTTCTCTCCACATTATTTGTCATTTTGTAAATATTTACTAGTTTTTGTTGCTCTTTTTTTTTTTTTTAATTTTTCTACATTTTGTTTTTTTTTTATTGTAGTATTTTTCTTTGATTTTCTGCCATTTGCTCATGTTACCAATTATTTTGTTAGTTCTCAGGAGTTAAAGGGTTAAACTGAATCACATGGCAGAGGGAAATATCTAAAACATGCAGGACACCGTCCCTCGAGGACTGGAGTTTGACACCTGTGTTCTAAAGTGTATTTGCTCCCATTGTCTCCAAATTAACGCTGCAAAATTTACAGTGTCATCAGAACAGCCAAGTTTTGAATTTCTTTTTTCTCAATGGGATAATAACAATAAAATAATTCTAATTATAGTAATGTTATGAACTGGCTGATATGGAAGTGAAACAACAAAACCCTAAAAAACCTAACTGTCCACTGCAGTGACCAGTATGCATTCAAGACTTAAAGGGTTAAAGTGAGCCTAGTTTTGGAAGTTACAGTCTGCATCATCCTACAGTTGATGCTATTTAATCACTGTCTTTCAACAGAACCTCATAAATCACATACCCACCACTTGTCAATCTGCTTTAAAGGTGTGTGTGTGACAAGGTTAGACAGAGTAACAAGCCCCTGTCTGAGCTGTGACATTCAGCCACCATCCCCACTCATGTTTCAGCCATTGTCATTTATGGTCGCAGCACTTTGATGAGCTGGCATCGAACTAGCCTTCGTTCCTTTATGAGTTAATGTAATCTATTGTCTCAACACGCTCCAACAATCCATGACCATTACACTGACAACACTGTTTTACTGTCAATACACTCTCTATGTGTATCAACGTGACAGAAAGAAGAGGTGAAGGCAGAAAAAAAGGGAATAAAGACTTCCTTGCAGCCAAACATCAGTGAAGTAGGAGAATCTTGATCTCACACATGCAATTATCGCCTTGTTTGTGTCTGCTTCAATATTCCGTGAATCAAAACAGAACCGAGACGGGAAGATGCTATCCTTCATCTATGTGGTCTTCAAAGCGAACTGAAATCTGAGACCACAGTGATTCTGTGAATAAACAATATCTGCCTGAGAAAATACAATATAACTACCTGGACTGTATTGACATGTTTGACCCCTGTCACCTGAAGAAAATGACTCTTTAGCTCAATGTGAATACAAATAACAACGACAGAATAATAATAAAAAAAAACACAGAATAACATAAATGACACATAAATAAAACTAGTATTCACAGAATGTCTAATCTCACCCCTATTTTGTGCCAATCTCAATTTTCTATGACAACCCGTTCTTGAATTAGAGCCAATAATGTGATTTTGACCTTTCTGCTAAATGCAACCTTGACCTTTAACCTTTTCTAATATTGATTATTCTGTTATATGTACAGTATATATGCATCAGTGTGTATAATATTATGATAATATATCCAGTATTGATTAATTTATAGTGTGATGTGTTTATGTTTGACACACATAAACAGTGTTACATAAGTTATTGTTGCCACATGTCACCTTTGACCTCCAGAGATCTCAAAATCTATTGGCTGTAGGTGATAACACTAATTATCCACACACACACACCACACACATCCATCCATCCATCCATCCACTCATCCGTCCATGATGCTTGCAGAAGTGTGATAACAGCTCTCTAAACTGACTGATGTCAATATTTTTTAGCAATGATCATTTTATTATATGACTTTTTATAGTCATATAATAAAATGATCATATCATATCATATCATATAATAAAAGTGTATGTATCTGATGGTTTATTTTGTAGCATTAATTAACAGATCACTGTACTTAAACAGTGTTCCTGACATTAATGAAGCCTCTCCAATCCTGTTTAGAAATGTGTGAAAAAGGAATATATTTTCAATAATGTATGTACTCTAGTTGTTATTTAGGTGAAAATAAATGGGAATAAAATAAGCTATCATTTCTCCAATGACAACTGTGTAAACATTGTGGTTTTTTAACCTTCAGTTTAACAGGTTACAAACAGCAAAATGTTGAATTTACTTTGATACCAACAAACATATGGAGAAAAGTGGAAAAAAAAAACGCAACAGAAAACAAATGCTTTTTCTTTTTTTCTTTAATTTGCCCTAATATAGAGCATACAATGTGAGATTACTGAGCCATGGAAACTGATTTCCTGAAATGTCATGAATAATTTTCCTTAAACCCTCAAATATGTATGCAAAATTTCCTAAAATTGCATCATTATTTTTGCTTTTTCTGCCGAGCAGGACCCCCATGAATAGTAGATCCTCAGAAGTCTTACGCCCTGAACCTCACAGACAACCATGAATTAAATAATACCTGTGAAAGTTTGATGTCAACTGAAATGAAAAACCATTTAATATTACTTGAATGACATTTGTAACTAATGTGAATGACGCCTAATTCAGATTTGAGGTTAATGGACAATAACACACAGACACAGTAACACAGACTGGTTCACACTGGTTGTTGTGTGTCGTTGCCATGGCAGGTGGCAACGTCGAAAATGTTCAGAGAGGGAAAACAAGAGTGATGTGTTCATCATTAGCATTGCCTGTCGGTGCAGAGTATTTGTGTTCTGCTGGGAATCTGTCATGTGCACATCATTCACTTCTGCTGAAAACATGTATGAGCCAATAGTGATAAATATAAAACCACTTCTACCTTTGACTGAAGTGACATTCCAGGATTAAACTAGTGTGATTAGAGCAAAGACGTGACAAGAAGTGTCAGTATCAGAAAGGAATATGATTTACAGATATGAATGTGTGAGCTCGTTTCTAAACACGCTGGAGTTTACATCTCCCAGGAATAAACACTATATTTTATTCATTGTATATAATGTTTTATTCTATGTTTCTATCTTATGCTTCTTACAATTCAAACCAACCTTGACAATGCTCTCTGTCACCGCATCATGGATTTAACGGACTCTGATCCAGACCAGGACATGGTTCTGTCCAGACCCATGACCAATGGCAAAATATTAGTGTAATACAGTAATTTACAGTGGGGGGGGGCTGCTATTAGAGTTAATACGACAAACTAGTGTTGGTCAAGGCCAACACCTGGAACATACGTTTATCGATGGTCACATAACCACATGCAACAAGTAAAATGCTTGTGCTCGGCTGTGCTGACCTTTGACCCCGGACCTCCTCCCTCACCTGTCCTAGTGTATGGACCTGCCCCCCCACCTTTATTTATAAATGGACGTCCATGGCAGTGTGGTTCTCCTCCAGATTTCTTCTTTCTCCCACTGGGTTTTGAAGTTTTTTCTTGCCGAGAAGGAGGAGCTAAGGACAGGGGGAGGAGCTAAGGACAGGGGATACTTGGGACTTTTCATATATGTCTGTAATTGATTGTGTTTCTGAAAAGCCCTGTGAGACGACTTTGTTGTGATTTGGGGCTTTATAAAGAAAACTGAATTGAATTGAAATACAGTGTAAATTCTCTCTGCTAAATCACATCCCCAGAATTTGTATTTTATTTAATGATAGTTATCGTCACAAGACCGACCTTTATGTCTAGTTTGGTCTCGTTTTTAATCACATAATAAAGGGTCGTTGATGACAATATTTAGTCACTATAAGGTGCACTGTCAGTGAATGGTTTATTTTTTAGATTCTTCATATATAAGGTGAACTGGATTATAAAGTGCAAGTCGAAATTATTAGATAAAAACTGAAAATTGTGAGATAAAACAGTCAAAATGATTCGATAAACAGTAAAGATTATGAGATAAAATTATGAAGAAAAAAGTAAAAAAATTATCAGATTAAAAGTCAAAATTCCCAGTCACTAAGCACAACCAAAATTAATCCATATATAAGGTGCACTGTGGTATTTGGAGGAAATTAAAGTCTTTTAAGTGTCTCCTTATAGAAAATACAGTAACCTGTTGTTTCCTAAATGTCTTGTAATTTCCCATTCAAAAATTAGAAACACCCAAATATTGGTATGAACACGTCCATAGCATCCATACACTATTTTACACCCATGCTATATTTTAGGAAAGTAAAAGTTCAAGTGTGAGGTTGAGTTGGTATTAAACCGTATGAGAATAATGAACACATCACTGTGCATCACACTGTCGCTCTAATGATGACTCACTCCACATCATATCTTACTTACGTCTGTGGAGGGAATATTTAATGCCAGAGTTTCCCACATTACTGAGCAAGTATTATATCCATAAAAAAATAAATAAATAAATAAGTGACAGAAATCTGATGGTGAAGCCACATTTCTTTTTTCTGTTTTATTTTTTCAGTATGACTTGTGTCCAGGTGTGAGGAAGGACTTCTCTGTCAGTCAACACTCACACTCTCAGCGACGTGTGACGAATATATTATGGATTGTAGCTGAAAAATGACTCGTCATTGCAGTCAGTTTGTGTTGGTTGCTGAAGTGACATGTGGGACCATTAACAAGAGACACAGCACTGATGCCTTCATCACAGGAGCTGATGCTGATGCACAAAGTAAAAGACAAGCAGGTAGATTCTGACAGGAATTTGTCAGGGATGTGTCAGCCATTACACCTGAAGTAAAAAATAACAACAGCCATAAATATAAAATGTCACAGTGTTGGACTCCAGTGCAGCAGTTTTGTGCTCATGGGTTGATGTGACACTGTCAGACCAAATCACTGTCATTAAAGCAGGAATGTTTAGTAATAATGGCAGGTATTAGGTGGTTATGATGAAGGGAGTGTCAGATGTATACCATTACTGATCACTCACAAACTGACAAGACTGATATATATAAAGAAGTCTACATTAGTACAGTATGAGGAGAGCAGAGGTGGTCAAAGGTAGAAGTACAGCTACTTATGTGAATACATACTCTGGTAAAAGTAGAAGTACTGATTCAACTCTTCTACTTAAGTAAAAGTTAAAAAAAACAAAAAAAGTACAGCTTCTTAATTGTAATAAAGTACAAAAGTAAAAAGTAAAATATTTTTTTTGTCATGAACGCAATACTTCAGAAAATAAAATCTGAAATTGAAATTTGAAATCTATTCTATTCTATTCTATTCCATTCCATTCCATCCTATCCCATCCTATTCCATTCCATTCCATCCCATCCCATCCTATTCCATTCCATTCCATTCCATTCCATCCCATCCCATCCTATTCCATCCCATCCTATTCCATTCCATCCCATCCCATCCCATCCCATCCTATTCCATTCCATTCCATTCCATTCCATTCCATTCCATCCCATCCCATCCCATCCTATCCTATCCTATCCTATCCTATCCTATCCTATCCTATCCTATTCCATTCCATTCCATCCCATCCCATCCCATCCTATTCTATTCTATTCTATTCTATTCTATTCTATTCTATTCTATTCTATTCTATTCTATTCTATTCTATTCTATTCTATTCTATTCTTTTCCATTCCATTCCATTCCATTCCATTCCATTCCATCCCATCCCATCCTATCCTATCCTATCCTATCCTATCCCATTCCATTCCATTCCATTCCATTCCATCCCATCCCATCCCATCCCATCCCATCCCATCCTATCCTATCCTATTCCATTCCATTCCATTCCATTCTATTCCATTCTATTCTATATTGTGGTGATAGACCCTAAATTCCATCATTAGTTAATTGACAATAATCTCAGTGTGTCATAGTAGTTGTTAGACAATAATTATAACTTAGATAATGTATCTGTTCCCTTTGATTGTTGTTGGGTTTTTTTACACCATATATTATTCTTTGGCAGCTCAGCTCATAACTTCATCTTTGTTTTTCTTCACTGCCAACGATAGTCTGGCATCATTTACTGTAATTAGTCTTAAAATCAAAACCTTCCAAAAGCATTTCTATGCTGTAAATAAACTGAAGTTTTTTTATTTATGTATTTTTCAAACTAAAAACTAAAACATCTTAAAGTTATTTATGTTATTTGATATAATGAAGGAAGCTTTGGTTTTTAAACAAGGACAAAATGAACAACATTAAACATTATTTACAGACATTCACATGTTTATTTTGGTTAAAGATTCAATATAAAAGACTGATGCTTTACTTGAAGGTAAGACTGTACATAGAAATAAATATATAATCTGTAGTGATAGATGGAGACAAGCAAGAGTTCTGGAAGGTTGGTTTAGTTTCAATATTCAGGAAATAAAATAGTTTTTTTCTTGTGATTTTACTGAGTTTTTTAATGGATCTAATATATTGAAATAAACAGGTGTCAAAAAGCAAATGAATTAGAAAAAAGAAAATAAACTAAAACTACTGGAACCAAATTACAATATTATTTATTTATTTATTTATTTATACTTTTAGTTTATTTTAAACTAAGTTATTTTGTAAATATTTAGGTTTTTGTTCATTTTGTTCCCTATTTTGTTTTATATTTCTATATTTAATATTGTGTGTTATTATTTTTCTTCACTTTTGTGCCATGTGTGTCTTGTTTTGTTCATGTTACTTATTATTTTATTGGTTTATTATACATTTTTGGCTGTTATTGTCCATTCTGTTCCTTATTTTATTAATTTTTTGACTGGAACAGTTAAAGTCTCAGGAGTTAAAGGGTTAAGTTACATAGAAAACCAAGCAGCTCCTGGCATAAACCAGACTTCCACACAAACTTTCATGTTTTTATTTATTTATTTAACCAAGTTTGTCCCATTGAGATCAATCGTCTCTTTTTCAAGAGAGACCTGCCCAAGAATGTTAGCAACACATACTTTAATTTAAGAATATAGAAAGAACAATAGTAGAAAAAAAACTGACATTGTCTATATTCTTAATTTAAAATAAAAAAATACAAAAATGTTAAATAAACTAATAATACATTTTAAAAAATAAAATATATACAAATAATTGAAAAAAAATAATTGCAATGTGACTATTGCACACACATGTTGATACTCAAATATGATATTTGTGCAGCTCTAAAACACAGATACTGAACCTGACACAAATATTTAATCTCACTGCCACTTCTAGTTTTATTTTTTTCTTCTGCCATAATAACGTAGATGTACAAAGAAGTGAGTAATTTCAGTGACAACTTGTTCATTTTTATATTTAACTGATTATTTTTGGAATAAATCAGAAGTTTGTTCTGTAAAAAGTTATAATGAGCTTTTCCCTCAACGTTGTCATCTTAGAGACAATGAGAAAAATAATCATTAGCCCTAGTTAAGATGTTTCCCCCAATTAAAATAAGGATTCTTGTTTACATTCTCTTCCAAAATTTAAAGGCTTCTGCTTTTCATTGTTAATTCTCTTTTCTCTGTGACAGCTGGGCACCAACACGTCCACTAACTCCTCTTTAAAACCATCCCACTGATCCTCCAGCCAGCGTCTCATACTCCCCAGTTGGATAGATATAATTGATATGTTGTCTTGTGCCATTGTGTCTTATCTCCTTGCAAAGATGCACAACACTTCACTTCAGTTAGAAATGATTCAGCAGCTGCAGGAGCCGCCTCTTCATGCTGGAGCCTTGAGCACTGAGGGGAATATGGAGGAAATTTACACCAATGAATCTGTTCAACCACTGACACTGCAGTAATACTACCTTAAATGTTAACACAGGGTTATAGACCGCTGAAGAGCACTGTTATGGTTAGATTTTGCTTCGTCTTTAGAGGGAGGATAAGTTGTTTTTTTGTTTTTTTTTCTTAAAATTTATTGCTCATTATACAAGATACAAACAAAACAGGTATTGTACATAAATACACAATAATGGCAAATTTTTGACAAGGAAAGAAAAAAAAAAGTGTGCATATAGCAAATAAAATAAATAAAAATAAAAATAACAAAGGCATAAAACATTTACAGGCAATTTTTAAATGTTTAGAATTTCCAAAAAGGAGAGAAGTTTGTTTAGTTTATTTGTTTTTTAACCAAACATAATGATTTTTATGAAAAAGTACCAACTCACTCCTACAGTGAATGAAGTTAGAGATAGATTTAAACATTTATGGATATACTGCTTAGTTAGTAAAAGTATGTTATTTATATCTTCGTTATTTGTTAAAATACCAAATATTATATAATTTACAGAAAAATTGTCAAAGTTAATTCCATGAGATCGAAGCCAAAACTCTAAGTCAAACCAAAATACTTGAAGAATAAATGATTTAGTTCCTCATCCTCCCTCTCACAAAATACACATTTACCACCATCCATGAGGAGGATAAGTAATAGCTGTTAAATCACAACAAAACACGGAGCTTTTACACCCCTCACTTACACCCCCCCTCTTTTAGCAGTAGAAAAAGTACCTGGAATGTTTGTGAACTCCACTGCCTTAAAGAGATTATCTAGAGAAAAATAAATTTTAGCTCAATTTTAGATGATTAGGAGAACATAAATCCGTGTATCATTCATTCATTTGTTTTTCAAAATAAAACCAAAAATAAAACAACAAAAAAAACAACTTGTTTCTTCATTATTTGTTTCCAAAATCCAAGATGAAAAAACAGATAACGATCCGTTTTTTCATTTTTCATTTTTGTATTTAAATGAATAATGGAAAAAAACGGATAACGGCCGTTTCCCGTTTTATCTCATTTTGACCTGAAGCCAGTTGAATAAACCAGAAATGAATCTTAACAACTGAAAGAAACATGGCCACCGGACTTGAAGATGATTGAACAGCTGTTTGTCGATGGTTGCTGAGGTTTTTAACACGTTAACACAGTTATGTTTTCAAAGATCCTCGGAAATGTCAGTGAGATGATTCTGTGCTCGACACTAACTCAGTGTAAATGATGTCAGATACAAAACTGGAAACTGTTATCAATACATAAGGTAAGTACAAGCTGTACATATGACACATATACATATACACTTGTCATATAAATATTTGTTTGTGTGTTATTATAAAAAGATTTTCTCCATGGTCATATCTTCAGGTCTTATGGTGACCCTCTTAGTTTCCCCAAATAGGACATAGTTTTCTATTTTTGTCACTGCGGGTCAAAGGTCATTTCTATTTTACTCAACTGGCTTCAAGTCAAAATGAGAAAAAACGGGAAATGGCCGTTATCCGTTTTCTCCATTATTCATTTAAACACAAAAATGAAAAACAGATCATTATCCGTTTTTTCATTTTGGTTTTAGAAACAAATAATGAAGAAATCAGTAGTTTTTCATTGTATTGTTTTTGGTTTTATTTTGAAAAACGAATGAATGAATGATACACTTACATACACTGGGTGGGATTTGCTGAGGGGGGGGGTGGCTTCACCCCCTCCCCCTCTGGTTTTGGACATCACCATAGGGTCCTATTGTCTATGAGTCTTTCTGACAGCGTGAACACAAAATGCCTGAAAAATTAACCCCACATGTAGTGACGTCTGGGCAGAGGGGGGGGGGACCCACGAGCCTCCATCCCACTGACCCTTCCTGGCCCACCCTGAGCCAGTTGCAGCGCACCACCGTGGGGAAAATATGCCCAGTGGGGGCACAAGCCAGACCTGGAGGGAGATCCATTCTGACATATTATCATATTCTTAATTCATGGAGATAATAAGCAAAAAAAACCCTAAACTTTTTGATTATTTCCGACAGCAAAGTGACAGTAATAGTATGAATGAATTTATTGTTTGGTTGTGAGTTCATTTTCAATACATGTGTATGAAAAATTTTACTTGAAATTCATTGGATTTAGGAGAACCCACTTGATTTATTTATGATTTTCTGGGTTCTCCCACACATTATTGGTTTCAATTATTCTTCACATACTGTACATTTTAAGTGCAAATAAAGGAAAGAAAGAAAGAAAGAAAGAAAGAAAGAAAGAAAGAAAGAAAGAAAGAAAGAAAGAAAGAAAGAAAGAAAGAAAGAAAGAAAGAAAGAAAGAAAGAAAGAAAGAAAGAAAGAAAGAAAGAAAGAAAGAAAGAAATGTCAGTGTATTGGATAATATGCGACATAACCCACAAAACCTATGATTATACAAAAGCACAGCTGTAGAATAAATGTCCACTGGAGGGTTAAAGGGTTAAAGTATATAATTCAGCACATAGAACTAATGTGGCAGGATGATAAAAACATTGCATTTACTCTTTAGACAAGTGTCTAATGTTCCTGTCAAGAACTATTTTCAAAAATTGCAAAGTAAATTGCTTCCATTACATCTCATAGCAGCTCAAATGTCACAATTATTTTTCCATTAAAGCAGCAGATGGTGGAACAAGTGACATACTTTAAATATAACATAAATAATATTATTTTACCCATTTACCATCCGTGAAAGAATTTTCGAATACTTGTGGGCAGTTTAATGCAAGTGTAATATTTTATAGAAAGTTGAAAAATGCATGCATAATGCATTAAAAAAGTTATTGTAATCCTTCATCATGATGCATTACTAAGTCTTCTAACAGCAAAAAAAGAGTATGATAAGAACATAATTCAGATTTTACTTTTGGTTGGAACCTTTTTCTTTGGCCTCAGCAGGACATATGCAGCATTAAATTACTGCTACAATAACATACATGGAAGACATTTACTGACACATTAGTTGTCGTAGTGTATTAGTTTCACAGTATTTCAATTCAATTTGTTTTAGAAAAAATACAGATAAGTCAATATCATTAATGTAAAGCCTAAAATGATCAATTTAATATTTTCTAGATGAGAAATTTAATGCAACTGAAGACGTGCTTCATGTCATATTGTACTGATGTAACGACAGAACACTATTGGCTGATACTAGGCTTTTACTGATAGATTCTAACCTTGTTTTTTTCTTTGTTTTTTTCCACTGTTATTGATGCTTTTACATGCAAAGTTGTTCATTTAACCATTTACACACACATGGAGCAGCAGGCTTCAAAAGTATTATTTTCCACAGGCTTCATCAAATACTAAATCTAATCACTTTTGATTCTTCATAGTCACTATAATGACTTTTAGGCAGAAGTTCCCAGACAAAGACTCAGCCAAGATGTAACGCTAACATCATTTTCTGTCTTTAGGCTTAATCCATGTCAGTGAAACAGGTCTGTTAGAGCCTTGTATTCAGAACAGTGTATTTTAGTTTTTATTAGCAGTGGCTAATGTTTGTTTTGTTCCTTCTGGGCTTTTAGTCCAGGGGATATTAACAATGGCCCACACTCATAACAGGTGACATTAATGGAACCAGGTCATGAAACATACTCATGTTCATGTGATAATACACATGAACTGTTAAAGATGGGGTTTTTTTTTTTAACCATATCTCTTCAAAATAATAATAATAATAATAATAATAATAATAATAATAATAATAATAATAATAATAATAATAATAATAATAATAATAATAATAATAATAATAATAATAATAATAATAATAATAATAATAATAATAATAATAATGGGTGGCATGGTGGTGCAGTGGTTAGCACTCGTGCCTCACAGCAAGAAGGACCCTGGTTCGAATCCCACACCAGACCTTTCTGTGTGGAGTTTGCATGTCCTCCCCGTGTCCGCGTGGGTTTTCGCCGGGCACTCCGGTTTCCTCCCACCATCCAAACACATGCACTGATAGGTTAATTGGTTAATCTAAAAAAATTGGCCATAGGTGTGAATGTGAGAGTGATTGTTTGTCTATATATGTTCAGCCCTGAGATGAACTGGCGTCTCATACAGGGTGTACCCCGCCTTCACCCATTGTAGCTGGATTAGGCCCCCAGTGACCCCCGTGACCCTAGTGAGGATAAAGCGGGTTCAGATAATGAATGAATGAATGATAATAATAATAATAATAATAAATGTTATTTATCAATGCTTTTCAAAACTCTCAAAGCGCTAAACAAACAGAATATAAACAGCATAAAAACACGTCTAAAAACAAAAACTACATGGATTAAAAACAGGTGGCTGTGGCAGAAAAAATAAATAAGATGAAATAAATGGAAAGAGCGAAGAAAAGAAAAGTTGGATTCTGAAGTCTATGCAATTTGGAAGAGGTAAGTTTTGAGTCTGTTTAAGAAGGTAGGAAGAGAGTCACAGTTACGGGGGTCCGGTGGGAGAGAGTTCCAGAGTTGAGGAGCAGAGCGACTGAATGCTCTCCTCCCCATGGTGATGAGGCGAGCAGTGGGGGTGGAGAGGTGGATGGAGGAGGAGGACCGGAGGGAGAGAGCTGGGGTGGCCACATGACGGAGATCAGAAAGAGAGGGAGGGGCCAGGCTGTGGATACAGCAGGATTTTGTAGTGGATACGATGATTGACAGGGATCCTTGTGATGATGCGAGCAGTGGAGTTGTGGACCAGTCACAGTTTATGGATGGATTTGTGAGGGAGTCCAAAGAGGAGGACATTACAGTAGTCCAGATGGGAGGTGACCAGGCTGTGTATGAGAATGTTAATACTGTGTTTGGGTGAGGGAGGGGTTTATATTGCGAAGGTGGAAATATGCATAAAACCTCGTCACGATCCAATATCACACACTGAAATAGAAATTCTGATAAAAAAAACACCCAAAATGTTTTAGGAAGATGTTAGATTGGAACAGCCGGACGGACAGGGGGAGGGACACAGCGGAATGGGGGCGGTGCTTAGGACGTAATTTCAACCCTGAGATTTTAACATTGTAAATTGATCAATTTCACAAAATTCTAATAATAATTAATAACAGTATTGGTATGAATTCAATCTTATCCATTCTTATCTTTAGCTCTTTAAAAGTTTATAGAATTTACAAAATCATTTCTGTTGCTGTCATGTGAAGTTAGTCTTTTTTTTTTTCTTTTTTTATATATATCATACCAGTTACAATGGTTTCACATTTCCTAGTCCCATGAACCGAGTATGTCTTTCACTTTCGGATTAAAACTCAAAAATAGAAGTGACAATACTCCAAAACTATTTCCTGTAAACTCAGAAATGTGCTCTGCTGTGGCACTTGCCCAAACCTATTTGGAACTACTGAAGCTTCTGGCTTATCCCACTTCAATAGGCAACCATCCAGACAGAGAACTTCTTTATACACAGCAGTCGACTATGTGCTTCGTAGGCGGGAAAGAGCAGACATGTTGGGTTTAATGCATGTGCACAGAGCTACTTGGAAAAAAAAAAAAGGCAGATCCACAAAGAAACATCCTAAAAAACCCAGAATAGACAAAAGTCGTCCAGTGTAGATGTGAAGGAAGAAGCCATTGGTGCTGCTTTATATTTTACAACAGTACTTAGGAACATAAATTGTCTCAGACTTCAGAGACTTTTGGATCTAAGCTTAACTATAGCACAACTGGGAAAAAACCCAGAAAGCATAGAACCTTTCAATGTTTTCTTATAAAAAACAACAACAACAACAACAACAACAAAACTATGGGTTTGTTTGGCCAAGAATCATGAAATAACAACATTTAGTTCAGCTTCATGTGAATGGACTGTGTTCAATTTCAGTTGAATTTGTCCAATTACTTTTCATCTCGCCTCTTTTTTTTTTTTTTTACCTCTTTAGATTTGTCTATTTATTATATACCACTGGAGTGTGTACTTCACAGAAGCATCATTTCCACAGTAGAAAACAGATACATGGCAAAAATCTGAATCTTACAAATGCATTTTTCTGACTTCAATCAATCAATCAATCTATTAATCAATCAATCAAACTGTATTTACTGTATAGTAAATACACACTTTTCAGTGTGTAGTGCTTTACATCAAACCCCCATTACCTGCAGTTGTAGGTACATTTAAAAGACTTTTAAAAACTTAAAACGAATAAATAAAACCAAATTATATAAAGTAAAAGAGAATAAGAATAATAAATACAATAAATAAGTAAATAAATAATAATGATAGTAATAAATAAAAAAAAATAGTGCAACACAACATAGTTAATTAATTAGTTACTTTAGTTTAAGTTACAGAATTACAGCACCATAATTTCATTCTATGCATTCAGTTAACAAATATATATATACATATACATATACATATACACACACATATATATATATATATATATATATATATATATATATATATATATATATATATATATATATATATATATATACATATACACATACACATACGCATACATATACACATACATAAACATATACATATACATATACAAATACACATACATATACATATACATATACAAATACACATACATATACATATACAGTGGTACCTCAAGTTATGAAATGAATTTGTTCCAGAAGTGGTTTCGTAACATGATTTTTTTGCTAACGTACATGTATAAGGCCTTACTCGTTCCACTTTGTATCAACCTTGACAGAATGACAACTGTTTCATCAAGCTTGTGTGTTTTCTTTGTTTACACACCTCAATTACATACAGTCTAATGTACTTGTCAATGCTTCAGTGCGTCACCCCAACAGAAATAGTTTTAATGGCTGCAATAACAAAGCTTGCATATATATAAATGCACAAAAATTAAGATGAAGTGGTGTCTTAGCATCTCTTGTATTGACATATCAGCTCGATATAGCTGCCATGGATACGTAATCAATGTGAAAACTGTACAGCCGTCTTCCTCCCGCTGCTTCTCCCTCTCTCACACACTGTTTACTTTTGCTAATCAACTTTGAGCTTGTTCTCCTCCACATCCCAATAAATGACATGTTAATCCTGCCGGGACAGCCGGGTGGAAATGAGTATTGAAAGGAATTAGCAAATGACATTTTAACAAGGATGTCTGGGGTGATATAATAGGGCCTAATGAAAGTAATGTTTTTGCTGATGTGCTGACAGCGTTGCATTCTCCCAGCTGTACCCGTGTCGTAGCCTCATAGGATGAGTTAAAAAAAAAAAAAAAAAGAGAGAGAGAGAGAGAGAGAATGAGAGAGAGGCCAGATATGAAAAGATGGTCTTCTGGGATACGGTGCACTGAACCAAAATAGCCTCTCCTTTCTGACAGTGAGTAATGACATGGAGGTCAGGGTTACACAATTAATTAATTCTATCCTATCCTAAGACACCTACGCTGAATGTCGATTATTGCTGGCATCATATCTTAACTAACACAGTGTTAGATGACCTACAGTACCATAGACTGTATATATACCATATAGTCAAAGTCAACTTGACAGTTTCCATTAGTGTGTGGGCTGTTATCTGCTGATGGCTGATGGGTATTTTGTTTTTTGACCATTATGACCTTGTGACTCGAGTTGGGTACCAAAAGGGTTTCAAGGGCTTTGATACCGATAGCAAATTGGTACTTTCAAAATGTTATTGATTCTTAAAGGGTATTTAAATTGGTACGTTTAAAAAAGGAGAAAAAATGTAATTACAACCAGAGACAAACGTGATTGAATTATAACATTAAAATTCAACCAATAACTATTAACGTTATATTGGTTCACATGATAGTTCACATAATATTATCTTAACCTTGAACTTATGTCACATGTGTTGGGCTGTTGGGCCTCGGAACAGTTCAGAACAACATGTGTGGCTCATGTGACTTATGGCACGCCAAAGGGGTCACATTTACACCAGTGCTTAACACGTTAAGGCTGACATTTACCCATAAAAATGTGCGATTTTACCAACAACATGTACATAAAAGACGGACGTTTCCCAAGACAACATACATAAATAATGTGTGTTTTTATCTACAATAAAAAACACACATTCTCTCAGACAACGCACGTAAAAGACGAGTGTTTTCCTAATATGATAATTCAATTCAATTAAATTTTATTTATAAAGCCCTAAATCACAACAAAGTCGTCTCACAGGGCTTTACAAAAACACAATCAACTACAGAGATATATGAAAAGTCCCAAGCATCCCCTGTCCTTAGACCCTCCTTCTCGGCAAGAAAAAACTTCAAAACCCAGTGGGAAAAAGAAGAAATCTTGAGGAGAACCACATTGAAGGAGAGATCCACTCCCATGGACGGACAGGCTATAGATGAATGTCCATTTATAAATGAAGGGGGGGGGGCTGGTCCAGACAGGCAGGGGCGGGGGTCCGGGGTCATAGGTCGGCACAGGCGAGACACTGTAGATCCTGTTGTCCATGGCTGACATAATAATGTCCATCCTTCTTTTCTTCAGCCAATGCATTTGAAGTGTTCGTATCCAACCACTGATCAACACAGTCAGGCCAAGGCAGTTCCCCAGGGGGGAGTGGTGTGGGGGGAGTGGTGTCTCTCTTGACAGTGTCTGCGTGGGAGCTATGGACGACAGGATCTGTAGTGACTCACCTGTGCTGACCTGTGACCCCAGACCTTTTCCCTCACCTGTCTGGGGTCTGGACCAGCCCCCCTTTAATTATAAATGGACATTCATCTATAGCCTGTCCGTCCATGGGAGTGGATCTGTCCTTCAGTGTGGTTCTCCCCAAGATTTCTTCTTTTTCCCACTGGGTTTTGAAGTTGTTTCTTGCCGAGAAGGAGGGTCTAAGGACTGGGACTTTTCATATATCTCTGCAGTTGATTGTGTTTCTGTAAAGTGAGATGACTTGGTTGTGATTTGGGGCTTTATAAATAGAACTGAATTGAGATTGCTGAGATTGTTGCAATATTACTACACCGTCACAAAGCCTGTTTCTTACTTTTAGGAATATAATATAAATATAAATGCAGTTCACTGTTATTTTAATTGTTTCACATATATAGTGTACATATATATATATATATATATATATATATATATATATATATATATATATATATATATATATATATATATTTCTCAATGACAGGTCATTGTTACCTCAGCTGACACACATGTGACCAGTGTCTATGGGTGTTCAGTTTTGGGAATACATTCAATTTGACCTGGGGGTGTCGTATCCCTTTAATTCTTGATCCTGTGTTTGTTTAAATTGTATTTGAGCTCTCATGTTGATGACACCCATATGATACCATACAGAACCTGTCAAAGAGTCGCACTACAGCTCCAGACCAGTGGGAAACCCTTATTATAATAACAACTAATTTAGTTTTGGGAAAATGGACATTAAATTAAAAGCTCTATTTGCATTGACGCTCATTCATCGGAGCAGGGTCAGATAAAACTGGGTCATGCAACTCAGCTTTCACAACAACAGCATCCAATTATCAGTCGACATTCTTCCCACTCTCTCTAAAGGTCAGAGAAGTCCAGATGGTTTGTAATTGGTCAGCTGAATGTATTTGTGTATCCAACACTAGTACCCAGGTGGAATTTCATATGAAAGCAGCACAAATGACTTCCAAAGGCTTCTATTAGTCAGTCCACTGATTGAACTGATAAGGAGAAAATTATTACATTTTGCTGTGACAGATACTGATGTATATGTCTCAGGGTGTGATCCACTTTAAAATTGCACTGCTATTTAATATGTCTCCCTAAATGTGTAAAAAAGAAAAATCATTACAGACTATTTTAATGATTACTTTGTCATAAGAAGGCACTTCATCTACATCGCAGGTGTCAAATTTGTGGTCCGGGGGCTAAAACCAGCCCAGCAAAAAGTCCAATCTACCCCCTGGGATGGATTTGTAAAATACAAAAGTTACACTGAAAATATTAACAAAGATGCTCAAATCATTTAAGGTAAAATGTAAAAATTGTGAATTAAAAAGTCAAAATTATGAGATATATACAAATATACAAATATTTTTTTTGTGCTTACAAATGTTATCATCTGTGTGGATCACGATGTCCTCACATTCAAATATGTTTGACAAAATATTTCTTCTGTAAGATTAGAGCAGCACAATATATTGTTTGAGCATCAACATCGCAAAATACATGTGCACAATAGTCACACAATGTCGAAAATTAATGAACTCAACATTTTCTAATTTCAACAGAACCTGACACACACTGAGCACATCACAATCTCAACCAGTTTAGTCTGGGTCACTGGTGACAAGACTGAAAAAATGAGCGACCAACAAGAGAAAACCACCCAAAGCCAACAAGAGAAAATCACCCAAAACTAACAAGAGAAAACCATCTAAAACCAACAAAAGATAATCACCCAAAATCTACAGGAAAAATTCACCAAAAACCAACAAGACAAAATCATCCAAGACCAACAAGAGAACATCACCCAAAACCAACAAGAGCAAATCACCCAAAGCCAACAACAGAAAATCACCCAAAGCCAACAACAGAAAATCACCCAAAACCAACAAAAGAAAAATCACCCAAAGCCAACAAGAGAAAATCACCCAAAACCAACAAGAGAAAATCACCCAAAGCCAACAAGAGAAAATCATCCAAAACCAAGGACATAAAGAAAAGCAACATCAGTTATCTGTAATGATTTCTTTTTCTTTTTTAGTTATATATTAATGTATTTATTTATTTATTGTTGATTGTATTTATATATCGTATGTTCTGCATTGACCACTGATCTGTTTGACCATTTGTGTCAGCACCACACAGCTGTTATATACTCGAGTAGTTTTTCATATCACAATATATATCGCGGGATTAAAGAAATCGCAATGTAATTTTTTTTCTAGTATCGTGCAGCCGTAGATATGACTGTGTCTGTGATCTGGTCTAACATTCATACTGGTAACTGTTTAGATTTAGCATGAATTATCTAAAGGTCGATAATGAGTTATGTTATTAGCAGAAAATATGCATTTTTCTTTTCATTCTATAATTTCCTATACTAAGCCAAGGTTGATAAAATAGTGATTCATTGATTTAAAAAAATTTTTTTAGTCTTTTCAGAGCATAAGGAGTGAACACACTACTGATTACAGCTTCCAAGTAATGCATCATTCTACATGATTTATCTTGTTAGACCAAATGTGTGAAAACTCAAACTGATGGAACAAAATGGCTAGATGCATTAAACCATTTCATTTGACTTGAGTTATGCATCTGCAGTAATAAAGCTACCATGTGGATGGTGGTGTTTGATACAGCCAAATAAAAGTGGGCCGAATGTACTCATTAGATGTTATTTGATTCCTGTGGAGATGCATTATTTAGGTGAGTTATATGATAGGGCAGCATTATATTAGAAAAAACTGACATTGTGATTTATTGTTTTGTGATATATGTTACAAAATGAAAAAATACATTATATAACAGCTGCCAGAGGTGGTAATTCCAGGTCCATCAAGTCAAAGTCCTGCCATGTACTGGTTCAAACCTGTTGAATGAACCAGCGTATTTTGTTGAGCACAAAGCCTCATCCAGGTAAATGAGATCATTAGTGGAATCACATGTGTTCAATGAACAGGTTTGAACCAATACATGGCAGGACTTTGACTTGATGGACCTGGAATTACCCACCTGAGGCCGACGCAAACAGTCAAACAGATTAGTGGTCGACACAGAACATCCTTCTTGTAGCCGAATATTTAAACAAAATTAATAATTAAAAATGAATAAAAATATTTTTTAAAAATTCATAAATAAATACAAATACAAAAAAAATACAAAATACATAAAAATAAATGAATACAATTAAAAATACAAATAAATGAAATAAATAAAACAAATAAATTAAAGGGGAAAAACAATCTTCGGAGCATGTGTTTTCGGCAGCCGGATTAATTGTGAATTCGTGCACACACCTCCACAATGTGGACATGTTAGTTTTATTTTTAGAAAAACCTGGTGTAGATTCATGTGACTATTGTTGTTAAATCTATTTGACATTGCAGCAAAATCAGCTGTTTCACCTGGTTCCTCTGAGACAGTTAAATGAAATATAGCATTGGCTGTGGTTATTGGGGTTTTCAAATTAAAAGCCTTAATTGTTTCATGCAGAAGATGAGATGAATTACTCAGGGAAAATGTTGTATGATTTGTAATATTTTTGTTTATTCAGTACATATATATATATATATATATATATATATATATATATATATATATATATATATATATATATATATATATATATATATACTTCCTGCTTCTGTAGAGTGTAGACGCTTTTTCCTCTTGCTCCTGCTTCTGCTCTACTTTATGTCACTTTGTTTTTAATTCCGGTTGCTGCAACCTTGGGACTTTAATCCTACTGCTTTTATTATTATCTTATTTCTAACAATTTTTAAGAATACTTTTTTTTACTTTTCCTGGATTTGCTGCCTACTACCAACAGCAAGATGCCTCCCCTGTCCATAAATGACTACCACAAACTTCTGGAGAAGATCACCACACTGGAAATGAAGATTCAACGACTGGAGGTAAATGTGGAAGTGAATGGATTGTGTGGAAATGATACAACTCTTCCAGTGACAAAACTCAGCGGACAAGAAACTGCTAATCTGCAGCTAACTAGCACAGACATCACTGAGAAGGGACAGGATGACAGCGCACAGAACAACAATAATTTTCCCACTGAGAAAAATCCCTGGAACACTCTTGGTGCTAGACCAAAGCATAAATCACCACAAAAGGAAAAGGGAGGACGGTTAACAGGGAGAGCAAAGCCGGCTGATATCAGCGACGCAACTGGCTGGCCCCCTTTACCGTCCAGACTCAACACAAACACTTCGACCCCCCGGCCCAGCGAGGAGCAGCCATGGCCAGCTATAAAAAGAAAAAGAACCAACAAGACACCTCCTCAACAACCACAAATAAAACTACAGAACAGATTTGCTCCACTACTGCGGGACTGTGGATCTACATCTGACGACTTGGATGACAACACGGTAAGATCAGAGAAAAACTCAAAAAATCAAAGGCGACCAGGAAAGCCAATAACTGGGCCTCAGACTCTGATTGTCGGTGACAGCGCTGTAAGAGATATGAGAGACATGTATACTAAACGCACAAAGGTCTTGTGCTTTGAAAACATTATGATACCAGACATGAAAGACAGAATCATACAAATTATGGACGCACACCCAACTGTGGAAAACCTCATATTGCATGTGGGGTCAAATGATGTCGTGAAACAGCAATCCGAGGTGTTGAAACTGGACTTTACTGAACTGTTGGACATAATCAGCTGTTTGGATGCCCACATATTCATCAGTGGCCCCCTCCCACCAATATGGGGAGTGGAGAGGTTCAGCAGACTGTTCAATCTAAATGCCTGGCTGTCAGCTACGTGTGACAAACACCCAGTCACTTTCATTGACAACTTTAACTATTTTTATGACAGAAGACACTTCTTTAAGGCAAATGGATTGAGTTTGAACAAATCAGGAATGCAGCTGTTCGCCTCAAATTTGTTTTATTTCATAAACAGACAGACTGCTCTCTCGACCAAGGACACCAGACAAGAGAGACTAAAACAACAGATAACACCACAGCCAGCCACCTCCGTCAGAGAAGATCTCCCTTCGTTACATCATCCCGCACCCCGGTCACCCCTGCCCCCAACCTACACTCAGGCCACCCCTCCACCTCCCCCTCATATCTACAAACGAAGGCCACCAGCAAATATTCAGGTCACACCAAATCCAAATCTACTAGTTCCACCAGAGATAGGGCAATCAGCCCTGAACTCCTTCCTCCTTTTGTCTCCTCAGTCGGATGTTTAACGCATGTACAACCTGGGCTGAAATCACCACTACTTGTGCACCTAGTACAGACCAGGAACCTACACATAGGGGTAAGGTAACTAAACAAAAACCAAAGTCATTTTTACCTGATATTCCTGTTTTGACTAGCATCAGGAAAAACAATGTGCAGCACAAAGAAAGAAATAGGTTAGTGACAAATCTAATCTACATTCCATGTCAGCCACAGTCTACACCACAACCTGGGAAAAATATGGATTTTAGCATGTTAAATTTAGCTCTCTTAAATATTAGATCTTTGATAGGTAAATCCTTCTTAATCAATGATTTTATTGAAAACCATAACCTTGATTTTATGTTTTTAAATGAAACATGGCTGGGACAAGATAACAGTGCAGCAGTTCTTATTGAATCAACCCCCCCTAACTACACTTTCATTAGTGAATCCAGATTACACAAGAAAGGAGGGGGCGTTGCCATTCTACTTAAGGATACCTTCCAAGTTAAGAAGGTAACATATGGACAGTTCGACTCTTTTGAATATGTAGCTCTCCAACTAAAATCTTCCTGTAGATCAACCTTTGCAACTATCTACAGACCTCCGAAATACAATGCAAAGTTTTTTGATGAGTTTGCCAAATGTCTGTCTATGTTATGCATCGACTTTGACTGTATTGTTTTAGCAGGTGATTTTAACATTCATGTTGACAACTGTAATGATGGAAGTGTTAAAGAATTTTTGAATATTCTGGATAATTTTGGGCTTTCTCAGCATGTAAAGGATCCAACACATAACAAAGGGCACATATTAGATTTAATTGTTACCAAAGGTATTAATATTTCTGAGGTAATGGTGACTGATGTGGCTCTCTCTGATCACTATTGTGTCCTCTTTAAAGCTACTGCCCCCACTAATCCTGACAAAAAGGAGAGTGAGATGATCAGAAAACGTTATATTAATGACAACACCTGTACGTTATTCACCGAAGCGTTCATACCATCACCACTACTGCCTTCAGCTCCTGTCGATGACCTAGTCAATAGTTTTAGCTCCAAAGTTCAAACGGTCATTGATTCCATCGCCCCAATAAAGACCAAAGTCCTTTCACGAAAACCAAGGCCAACCTGGTTGCGTGCTACTTCAGTGAAGTTAAAAAAAAGGCTGTGCAGACAGGCAGAACGAAAGTGGCGAAAAAACAAACTACAGGTTAACTATGACACCTATAAAGAAAGTCTGCAGGCCTATAACCAGGAAGTCAAACATTCAAGGCAGTCCTTTTTCTCTGAGATGATCAACAGACACAGTAATAATGCACGCACATTGTTTTGTGTTGTGGACAGACTAACAAATCCAATAGCTTCAATTCCATCTGACCTGGTGTCCGAAAAGTCATGCAATGACTTTGCTGTTTTCTTTACAGATAAAATATTAAAGATAAGACAGACAGTCTGTAGCTCCAGCTCAGGAAAGATGTTTTTATCACGTGTACCTTCTTGTCATCTGGAACACTTTGTCCTTGTCGATTACACATCACTGACGGAAATTCTTAAACAGTTAAAGTCAACAACCTGCTGCCTTGACCATCTGCCTACCAAATTTTTTAAAAGTGTTTTTAACTGTATAGCTTCAGATATAATGCAGATAGTAAACAGTTCTCTTCAGTCAGGACAGTTTCCTCAGGCCTTGAAAACTGCAGTAATTAAACCTCTTCTAAAAAAGCCTAATCTGGATGCTTCAGTAATAGGTAACTACAGGCCCATATCAAACACACCATTTTTGGGAAAAATCATTGAAAGAGTTGTTTTTCAGCAAATTCATGCCTTCTTGGTGCAAAACAGTCTTTATAGTGACTTTCAGTCTGGATTCCGAGCACACCACAGCACTGAGACTGCACTGATCAAAGTGTTAAATGACATTCATCTGAATAATGATTCATCCAGAACCTCTGTCCTAGTACTATTGGACCTCAGTGCTGCATTTGATACAGTTGATCACAACATACTGCTTGACAGACTGGAAAAGTGGGTGGGGCTTACGGGCACTGTGTTAAACTGGTTCAAATCTTATTTACAAGATAGGAACTACTTCGTTTCAGTTGGCAATCATAGGTCAGTGAGTACAAATATGTTGTGTGGGGTTCCCCAAGGGTCAATTTTGGGACCGCTTCTGTTCAACATCTATATGCTGCCCCTGGCTCAGATCATAGAGCATTTCAACATTTCTTACCACACATACGCAGATGACACACAACTTTATATTTCCGTGTCAACACTCGATTACAGTCCCTTACTGACACTGAGTAAATGCATTCATCAAATCACTGAGTGGATGTGCCAGAACTTCCTCCAGCTTAATGCGGACAAAACAGAAGTGATTGTTTTTGGCCCCAAAAAAGAAAGGTCAAAGGTCAGTGCACACCTTGAGTCCATGTCACTAAACCCCACAAACCAAGCCAGAAATCTGGGTGTAATTATTGACTCTGACCTGAAACTTAACAAACATTTAAAAGCCATTACCAAATCTGCCTATTACCACCTAAAGAACATTGCTAAAATCAAGGGTCTTCTGTCCAAACCAGATACAGAAAAACTAATTCATTCATTCATTTTCAGTAAATTAGATTATTGCAATGGTGTCTTCACTGGTCTAAACAAAAAATCAATCAGGCAGCTACAGCTGATCCAAAACGCTGCTGCCAGAGTCCTGACCAGTACCAGGAAACTGGACCACATCACACCCATCCTCAAATCCTTACATTGGCTTCCTGTGGGTCAAAGGATAGAATTCAAAATCTTACTCCTAGTCTATAAAGCACTAAATGGCCTTGGACCCAAATACATCCTAGACCTACTGGTTCCTTATGAAGCATCCAGAGCCCTGAGGTCATCAGGAACAGGTTTACTGTGTGTTCCAAAGATAAGGACGAAACAAAGTGAGGCATCATTCAGTTACTCTGCTCCTCAACTGTGGAACAAACTACCTGGATACCTGAGGTCTGCTCAAACTGTCAGTTCATTTAAATCAGGCCTGAAAACATTATTGTTCACTGGAGCTTTTACTTAGATTATTATTTGCTTTAAAATGTTTTTATGTCTTGATTTTAATTGTCTTTTAATGCATCTTTATGATTTTAATTTTCTTCTGTTTCTGTTTTTGTGTAAAGCACCTTGAGTTGTCCTGTACATGAAATGTGCTATACAAATAAACTTGCCTTGCCTTGCCTTGCCTATATATATATATATATATATATATATATGTACAAATAAAAAATGAAAATAATTGCAGGACCTGCATGAGTGACACTCTTGTGAACATTGCGATGTCAATGGTCAAACAACATGCTGCTTAGACGATGACATGTATGTATGACATGTATGACATTCCCACTGTTAAGTTAAAATACAGGCCTAGTACAATTTTTAAGGAAAAATACTTAATAAAATCGAATGTGTTTCAGCTCTGCCAGTGGAACAAAACAGCAGACAGCTGAGGAAGGGGAGGGGGATGTGTCTAATGGATATTGGTAAAAGAATTGCATTTTGGGCGGGCTGAAGTGTAGCACTTAGATATCCCCAAAGAGTTCCCCTGTGCAAGGTAGTGCAGCGAAGCTCTTGACCAGATCAGTTATAGACAAATGATGCATGACGTGATGTGAAATTAAATCAAGAAATAAAACAGATTCATTTCAGAGTAAGAGCAAAAGTGTGAGACGCCCCTAGTGGCAGCAAATCTAATTCAATACTAGTTTCACTCAATGTAACGTGTGGTTAGATTTCCCTGAAACTGGCTGACGAATCACAGTGAAGTATAGAGTTAGAGGGCGGGGCTAACAAACAGACACTGCAACGATTCTGAGAGAAACAACCATAGAAGAAGAACGATGATAGATAGCTGCTGACTGGGTGAACATTTCCTTTGATCAAAGATGAGCGAAGAATGTGAGAAAACATCAGCAATCATTAAATTATTTTTACAGAAGCAACAACAGTCGTTCAGCTTCATAATCCACCATTTTGTTTAGTCATTCCTAACTTTGTCCAGACTCCTCTGTCAACTTTCCAGCGTCTAACTACGTCATCCTAAAGATTACGCTGATTGGTTGTAGTACCGTCCTATTGCATACAGAGGATTTCAAAGACAACCTTTTAGCCCCGCCTCCCCTGACTATGAAGCACCACTAGACCCATACATGTAATGAATGGGGTTAGCACGGCTAGGCTAGGCTAAGCTAGACCTGAACCATCTGGAAAATGTTTCAGTTTTGGTCATGTACACATTAGTTTAACAGTTTTCGTGTATATATATATATATATATATATATATATATATATATATATATATATATATATGAACCCTGCTTCAAATCAACTATTCATTCACTGAGTTTGCAATCTTATTTTCAATGATATAAAACCATATATTTTGTGCCCTTCTAACCTAACAGTATATTCTTGATTATCTCTCTTTGTTCTTTTCCTCCAGGCCATTTCTATCTCACATTTGTAAAGTGTTAAACTTTTGAGTGTATCAGTAGTTCTCAAGGACTTTCATAGGAAAAAAAAAAACATTACATAATTGATTATTCCCATCTTCAGACAGGAATTCTCACAGCTACTGGAAAAGCCATGTATAGAAAGGATAAAGTGGTAGTTAAGTACTTCAGAATTTGTCAGAACCTCTCCAACAAAAGCACTCAAAGCTGCCAGAAAGAAAAATCGTGTTCCATCTCTTCAACAGAATATGAGTGTTTGGCTGATCGGTGTGTAGGAGCCAAAAAAGGGCTGCGGTGCATCGCTCTGTCAAGAACATCTCATGCACATGTTTCTGTTCAGACAACTCAGCATAAGAAGCAGTAATCTTCAAAGTGAATCCTGCTCCAGTTACACCCCTGAGTCTTTTAACATGCCAGCCACGAAATGAAAGTGAAAAAGTAGGACTTTTTGCTGGCTAACCCTTTCTGGGTGGTTGGGAAAAAAAAAAAAAAATATATATATATATATATATATATATATATATATATATATATATATTTATTTATTTTATTTTTTTTAAATCGAATGCGTATTTTGGGAGCTAGTGAGATAATTACAGTGGATTTTTTTTCATATTTGTTTAAGCATGAGTGACACCAAGGACCAGATAATCAAACCAATGCAGAAAAAACTGCTCTGTGGCTCTCACCCTTTACATATATATATATATATATATATATATATATATATATATATATATATATATATATATATATATATATATATATATATGTATGTGTATATATATATATATATATATATGTATATATATATATATATATATATATATATATATATGTATATATATATATATATGTATATATATATATGTATGTGGAAGGAAGATTTCTACAATTGTCATAATTGGTGTTATCACCTACGACCAATAGTTTTTCAGATCTCTGGAGGTCAAAGGTAACATGTCACAAATTAATCTCTGTAACACCGTTTGTGTGTCAAGCATAGACATGTCATGCTATAACGTAATCAATACTGGATATATTATCACGCACTGATGCATATACACATAATGAAATGATCAATATTGCAAAAGGTCAAAGGTCAATGTTGCATTTATCAGAAAGGTCAAAATCACGTTATTGGCTCTAATTCAAGAACGGTTTGTCATAGAAACTTGAGATTGGCACAAAATAGCGGTGAGATTAGGCATTTATTGAATACTTATTGACATGTTTTTTTTGTCACTTGTGTGACAGGGGACACAGACCTTCAGGCCAACAGCAGACTATTTTCAGTTTTATAATTTTGGGTGGTGTTTTTTTTCTGCTAGTATTATTAATTGATTATCTTGGGCACTGTACATGTATTTGCACTACTTAGTTTTGACGAAGGTAATTTTTCCCTATTAGTCATTACAATTTTTGTTAGTAAAATAAATTTGTGATATTTCAAAATCAGACTCAGAATTTTTTATTTTTCACAATGAAATGGAAGCGACACTCCCTTAAGACTGTGCAAAGATGCAAAATATACAACTATACAAATACAACAATATATAAGATAAGAAAGACTAGAATAAGAATAAGTAAAATATAAAGTAAGAATATAGAGAAAAATATGATTAAGAATATAGCCTGGAGGTAATATAAGTATGTTGGGTCCCATCTTTCTGAACCTGGGGTGTAACATCATTATACTACATTATGTGCCAACTAATGAAACCATCCTGTCCATCTACAGATACATATTTAAAGCTTTTGACAAAAGTTAGCACCTTGAAACTACTTTATATTCACACATCTGATGATTTGCAGGTGTTCATGCTGTCAACAGTCTAATAATACACTTTATATACAATGACTGCAATAAGCACTTTTATAACTCACTAAACGACAGGTGTAACTTGCACATTTCTCCTAAGTTGCTGAGAAGTGAGATGTATGATAAACACGTATTTAAACCTGTTGATGGAAGAACTGTATTTGAAGTTACGACAGCTGTTATAGATGGTCTCTCTTTCACTTCTCACTGGGTTTGGTTAGTTCTGAACAGTTTATGATCGGAGATATCACTGTCAGTTTATGCTAATTCACCAAATTGTTATCGTGTCTACTCGATGCCACTGACAATTAATTAGTCTTGAGTCTATTTGCCTGATGGACGTGTTGAAGAAGAAAACTGTGTGCTGACACATTAACCTGTTCTTCAACAGTCAGTGGTTGTGTCAGCATGCTTTTCTGTTCCCAGTTTGATGTTTTGTAATGCAGTCTGCTCAACACATTTAATTGTGTTCCATTTATTTATGCAGTCAGAAAGTAATTTATAGAAGAAGTTTATAATTACCTTTCAGTATATTATATATCCAGTGAGTGGAAAGGACATGAGACTGCTGCATCTACTCTTTGCCCAACCGATATTGGGATTTTTTTGGGGGTCAATACTGATATTGGAGCATAAAAAAATGATATCTCGACCAATATCTAATATTGACCAATAACCAATATATTGGCTGATAGCCTAGCCATGCTATCCCCATTCATCAATCAATCAAACTTTATTTATATAGCACTTTTCATACAAAAAATGCAACACAAAGTGATTTACAGCAGTAAAAACATTAAAAACAAGTACCCATCCCTCCCTCCATATAGTCACAGAGCACACATACGTACATCAACACACCTATCCATACGTGCACATGCACCCACACACACATGCACGCACACACACTCTCAGCTTCAACTATAGGAGACATAACCTGGCACTGAGCATCGTGGAAACGTATGAGTATTCATCGTCAGAGGAGGCGGGGCTAAAAGGTTGGCTTTGAAATCCTCTGTATGCAATAGGACGGTACTACAACCAATCAACGAAAACTTGAGGATGACATAGTTAGGCGCCGGAAGGTTCACGGAGGAGTCTGGTGAAAGTTATGAATGACTGAAAAAAATGGTTAATTATGGAGCTGAACGACTGTTGTCGCTTCTGTAAAAATAATTTAAATATTGCTGACGTTTTCTCACATTTTTCACTCATCTTTGATAAAAGGAAATCACCCCCCAGTCGGCAGCTATCTATGGTTGTTTCTCTGTGTCACTTTGTTAGGCCCGCCCTCTGACTCTATACTTCACTATGATTCGTCGCCCAGTTTCATGGAAATCTAACCAAAAGTTACATTGAGTGAAACTAGACTACTACTGTAGTTCTGCCGTTAGGGGCGTGTAGCATGGCTAGGCTAATTAGCCGATATATGAAATGAGAACATTTATCTACATAAGTTCCTAAGAAGTAAGAGGGGGGCTTTGGGAACAACAGGAAAAATGCTCCATTTCTTGGAGCGTGCGTGGGGCAGGATTACATCAGTGGAGCTGTAGTTTTCAGTGTGTGTGATCATGGGATGTTTTCAGACAGGTAGCAGTGTAATGATCAGTTGGTAATCAGATGCCATCAAATTCAACCTGAGCATGACCCTGCTGTTTTCCTTTAATGTAGAAGGGTTGAAAAAGTCATGATACTTTATAAAAACCGATATGAAAAATGAATGACTGGAAAATATGAGTTCAATAAAAGGTGTGTTCACATTTAGTCCTTTGATATCTGGTTTAGGGTTTTTCACAATGTTCCTGCTGCTTCACAACAACATGTCTTACTGTTTGATGCTCAAAATTGAAGGTTAAAGTTTTTCTTTCTTTCTCGTTTAGAAGAACCTTTTCACACCTCTTTTGTCTGTGTCTGAACTGCACACATTAAAGACTACAAGGGTTTCATCTGTACAGTATATTGACCAATATTTGATGGTTTGATGATGGCTAGACAAGAGGACTTGGATTTCATTATCTATCTATCTATCTATCTATCTATCTATCTATCTATCTATCTATCTATCTATCTATCTATCTATCTATCTATCTATCTATCTATCTATCTATCTATCTATCTATCTATCTATCTATCTATCTATCTATCTATCTATCTATCTATCTATCTATCTATCTATCTATCTATCTATCTATCTATCTATCTATCTGTGTATGGGTCTGTTTGTAAGCCTCAAGCAAATGGAATGTTAGGTTAATTTTTAGAGACTTTTTGAAAACATTTTTATATTTTATATATATATATATATATATATATATATATATATATATATATATATATATATATACATATATATAGTTTAGTATAGGTTTTGTATGTATTAATCATAGAAGGCAGGCATACGTTAGGGTATATATGTGTAGGTTTGTTGTATTTATGGGTGGTTGTATGTTGCTGATTTCCAGCCGTTTGGAGCAAATGTTTGCACAGGAGTCCTTTGATGTCTTTGATGTTTTTGTGTTATGTGTTACACTGTCTATGAGGCAACTGCTCTGTACTCTGAACTGAATTTCTCCCTAGGGAGACTAATAAAGTAACCTTGAACCTTGAACCTTGGATACATATATAATAAACATTTGTCTGCCTCACAAGTGGGTTATGTTCAAAAGACAAAAAGAAGAAATTAGATTTAAAATACAGGGTGTCCACAAAAAAGAACATGTCTGTAGTTGAAAACCCTCTGCCTTCAGTCACACCAGGGTTTTGTTGTCATTGACTATCTGCTAATGACTAAACATTGATTAATTGATTGATTGGATTCATGTTGTTGCTACATTCACCTTTTGACTGTTTGGTGATGAGTGACTTTTTCTTCTAAAATAAAGTCTACATTTAAAGCCCTTAGTGGTTATGAATCTGTAATAACACTAATGGCCTGGGCTGTGCACTTATCTCCATCAGGGAACATTACAAATTTGCCTTTCAAGCTGACAGTCTAGTCTGATGGCCCTGATGGATTTATTGAACATTTTCAGTTCACAGAAGAGAATCTGTACTAAAAGTAAGAAAAAAAAAACAACCAGAAGCAGAAGGTGAGGGATAATGGACAAGATGATTATTACAACAAAATCAAGGTATTGCAGATTAAGTGACGATTAAATTGTTCAAATCATGGGAGTAAACATGATGTTGACATTGTTTGAGAAATAATTTGTCATGAGAGACAGCAACAATTAAAAAACTAAATAAGAACACAGCTAAAAGAATTAAAATAACGTCTCATTTTGTTTTTGTCAACAAAAACTAAAACATTTTAGGAATGTTTTTTTATTTCTTAAGCCACATTTTTTCTGGTTTTATTGGTCATCTATGACTGCATTATATATTTAATTATAGTTGGCATCACAAGACCCACATTTACGTCTAGTTTCATCTCATTTTTGTCACGTGATAAAGGTTTATTAATGACAATATTTAGTTACCATAAGGCGCACTGTCAAAGAATGGTTTATTTTGTAGATTATTCATATATAAGGTGAACTGGATTATAAAGTGCATTAAGCAAAGTCTAAATTATTAGATAAGAAGTGAAAATTAAGAGGAAAAAAGTCAAAATCATGAGAAAAAGGTTACAATTATGAGATAAAAATTCAAAATCATTTAAAGTCGTTTAAAAAAGTGATAGTATGTTTAGTTTTTTTCAATCAAATTATGCATTTTCAAACATTTCCTTGTGGTCACCATAAAATATAAATGCTATGCTTGGGTCTGAATTAATTCAACCCCACAGGTCTATTTTCAACCCTATTTCTTAGTAATGACACCAGAAAATGTCGTCTTGAGCCCTTTCATGCCCCACCCCTTCCAGGTTATTGGCTGTGCTGCTCAGTCCTATCCAATCCACATCCCAGCCCAGCCCAGCACTGAGTCGAGTCCTGCACACGTCAAAAGACCTCAGTCCTTCTTTTACAGTGAGTCCACACTGTCAGACCAGTCCAGTTTAAAGCTCAAAGATGCAGGTGATTAAAGATAGGGTACAATTAAAACTATGTCTTTTATGCTTCAAAGCTTAAAGGTGTCATTCTGTTGAAAACCACTTTTCTACGCTCCTTTTGGAATCTGTTGGCTCATCCAGACTGACCACTTGCTTTGTCACCTCCACTGGCTGCATACCGCAACAAGAGGAACCAGGGACCCAGAAAAAGCCGGTCCATCTGACGTAGGATGGACTTTAACGTCACCTACGTGGGGTTAAACCCGTCTCCCATTGCAGCGAATCTGAAGTAGCATTAGCATTAGCATCTACAAGAGAAGACCGCGCCAGAATCTTCCTCTGGTTCCACCCCCCAGACTGAACTAAAACATTTCTTTTTTTTTTGCAGACATCCTATTTTAGTGCATGATATAGGATCATGAAGAGGTTTTTTTTTTAAAAAATGCTCAGAAAAAAGATCTCTCAGCCCACGTTTAATATGTTCTTTTATTACTATCTTTCTAAATTCTCACATTAGCCTTTCTAATGCATAAAGAATCTGTCTGGTTTATTTATGTGTAGATCCACAGACATGTCAACAGATCAAAAAGGCATTAAGTCAACGCCAAAGAAGATTTGTCTGTGTTTCCTCCACCTTTTCTTCTTTGACCTCTGTAATTTAATTAGAACAAAGACAATGCATGTTATTCAGCCTTCCTTGTAATTACAGGAGCTTATGATCCTGAAGGATTTGCAGAAAGCGAACAGGTCTGTTTATGTGGCTGTGAATAGAGCGGTCAATAACTCATCAACAACGACAAACGGACACAAGCAGTGGAGTGTGAACAGGACGACAGCTGTACATCCTTCCATCACAACACACTCCTTAATGAACAATATAATTAATATGGAGCCATTTTTAGGACATTATTAAATGTATTCACAGAGAAGTGCATATTTGGGATATGTAGTTGAACATCAAATAAACGTTTGCAAACTAAAATGAGTCCATTTGTACTTATAATGTATTGTTTGATATTTGTCGGAATATAAATCAAAACATTCACGAAATAAAAAGTTACAAGTACACCGTCTTCCCTTATAAAACAAAAATCTATGGCCATCAGTGGGGGGCCGTCAGGGACAGTAAGGCCTAAACATGCTAAGAAAAGTAAATGTATGTTATTTTATTTTCATATATATGTAAACCAAACGATTCTTTATTCTTTTTATTCTACGTCACATTATTTCCACTTAGTCGAGTGGCTTCTAATGGTGTTTTTTTATTGTAGAGTTTTTAACCAATTATATTTTAGCTCACTTGTGTTGTCAGGTGCTGTAGAATTTACAATAATGTCAGATATAAATGTTAAAGTAATGTTTCATATAAAATGTAAAGAAGAGGCCGACGCCTATTTTATTAAATATATATTAACATATATAAGTTAATATATTGTCATATGTCTCAATATATGGGAAGCAGCAATTTCTTATGTATTTTAACTATATTGTAATATACTGACATCATATATTTTCCTGTATTTTATATACATATATTTTTCATGTTAAATTACAGTCAGTAATATACAGTGTGTTGATAGTCAATATATGGAGAAATATATTTTAGTTTCATGAGGGTTCAGTACGAATATGAATTTGTCAAAACTAAATACGTCATCACTCATGTCACGTCACATCACAGATATTATCCATTGAACACAGGATAGAGACAGAATGACGTATTTTTGACCACTTCCATCTGTGAAATGTATTCATACTTACGACACTGTACACATAACTTTTCATTTTTCAAATGTAATTTTTGATGTGGTAACTTTTCGATTTGTATTTTGACAAATATCAAAACATACAACACATCATATGCTTATTTATTTTTATTTTTTATGCTCAATAATAACAACCAAAGACACATGCATATCCCAAATATGTACAGATTACTTCCCCATGAATAGGTTTAATTTTGTCCCAAAAATAGCTCCATAAATTACTCTCCCGGGTGCAAAATAAATGTTAAAAAAAAAAGCCTACACAAAAGTGAGTATTTCCAATCTTCACCCACACACAGACACAATAGTTATACATAAACACAGATATAAAATTACAGAAATTAGCCAATGTTTGACCAATAAACCATAAACCAATCCAAAACAACTACATGATGCATCTGATCGAGCTGATGTGCAAGGAGTTTAGAGAAAGAAGGACGTCCAAACACTGCCTCAGAAACTATTTGACACTTTTTTCTGAGTGATTCATTTAACAGACACAAGATCAAATACGTTTAATACAAAGAGAGAGGCTTCATTTGCATTTGTTTTATAGAAAAAGTAAGAGGTAAAACTTCTCCACTTTTTTCATCTCATTTCCCAGTCATTCCAGCAGCATCATTACTGTAATGCCCTTTAAAGTTTCACTGCTCTACTTCACTATTTATAAGGTTGAATATGTTAAAACCTTGTAAAGTGATTTCAGAGTGATGTTAAGTGTCGATGCAGAGAAGCATTTGGCCAACACACACCTCTGAAGCCAACTGTCCACTTATCCACTCACATTAGTTCAGTTTAATTATGTTTTATTTCAAATACAAAAAATCATCAAAACATCAATCAAAATGGTCAACTTTATTTTATTTTATTATTTTTTTTTTTAGCTCGAAAAGGAGTGGGAAGAAGTCAACCTTATTATAAACTCACACCTCCTTTTTACAATCTAATAATAATCCAATGCTTTAACACGCATTTAAAAGTATCACAAATCATTTTTTATAAGTATATTTATATTCACTTTAAATTTACTACAAATACAATATTTAATAAATATGATAATATCTCCTAATCATGATAATCTATATTGATTTATCACAATAAAATCTTATTTCACAGATTCTTCTACATTATAATGACATTTTCACTTATTCAGATAATGTTCTGTATTTTATTTTTCCAGTTTTATACATTCTTTTTGTTACGAAACAGATGATGAGGGAGTCTAGTGGAATAAATAAGGGAAGTAACAATAGATTATAAATGTGGATAGGTACTGTAGGTTACTTATTAACAAAACCAAACAAACTCACTATCGGCACAAATAGAAATCAAACATAAATCAAACACAAGTTCTCCAAACATATATGGAGTAAAATAAACAGTAATCAATAAAGAAAGAAAAACACCATGTAAGGCCACATACATTTTACACCAGAACTCTTACATCCAACCTTTCAGATTTCAAATATTAACATCATTAATGTTATAGTGAAATGAGTCAAAACTTCACCTTTAAACCTGAGGGAAATAATGATTTGACATTCGATCATAATGATCAATATTCACCATTACAACAATATTTATCATCATAAATATCACATTGTATTTATTACCTCCGTCAAGGAGGTTATGTTTTTGCCGACGTTTATCTGTTTATCTGTTTGTTTGTTTATCTGTTTGTCTGTTTGTTTATCTGTTTGTCTGTTTGTCTGTTTGTTTATCTGTTTGTCTGTGTGTCTGTCTGTTTGTCTGTTTGTCTGTCTGTTTATCTGTTTGTCTGTTTGTTTGTCTGTCTGTTTGTCTGTTTGTCTGTTTGTTTATCTGTTTGTCTGTTTGTCTGTTTGTCTGTCTGTTTGTCTGTCTGTTTATCTGTTTGTCTGTTTGTCTGTTTGTTTATCTGTTTGTCTGTGTGTCTGTCTGTTTGTCTGTTTGTCTGTCTGTTTATCTGTTTGTCTGTTTGTTTGTCTGTCTGTTTGTCTGTTTATCTGTTTGTCTGTTTGTCTGTCTGTTTATCTGTTTGTCTGTTTGTTTGTCTGTCTGTTTGTCTGTTTGTCTGTTTGTTTATCTGTTTGTCTGTTTGTCTGTTTGTCTGTCTGTTTATCTGTTTGTCTGTTTGTTTGTCTGTTTGTTTGTCTGTTTGTCTGTTTGTTTGTCTGTGTTCAAGATAACTCGAAAAGTTATGGACGGATTTTGATGAAATTTTCAGGATATGTTGGGAATGTGAACAGGTAGAACTGGTTTCAATTTAGTGGTGATCGGGGTGGGCAGGGGGTGTGGGGGGGGGTCTACCTTCTCAGAGTGCTTTTCTAATTATCATTTAAACCAAACTATGATTTTTCCCCCCTAACCAGAGCCAAAGTACTTTTCCATTTTTCCTACCATCTGCAGGCTCTCACCAACAGTGTCGTTAATCCACCAACCTTCTGTCAACTGAAGACGGGCGGCAACGTTTCAAATTCGACCATGAAAAATTCTATTTCCTTGTGAGAAAAACAAAAGTCAGTTAAGTGGAAGAATTATATCACAGTCGAAAATGAACCAGGATCAAGTATCTACTCTATGGTTATCCTTTACTTTTCATTATCAGGGTTAGTAGAGGGTGCAGAACAAGATGAATACTCTCACTCACCTTTTGTGGGGGCGCTTGTCCGTATCACACTCTCATTAATAGATCACTGTCATTGATTAGTCTATTGACACCATAGCAGTGTCCACCATGTGGGTCCTGAGAAGGTGTATCCACTGTAATTTAAATGCCACAATCTAATGATGAATAGATTCTAATTAACATTCAAACACTTAGGTAATTATTTGACCTTTTTACCCACAGCAACTACCAGTGAATAACTGCTGACAGCTCCTTGGAAACTAAAGCTTCATTCAGACTGAAGGTAAATGTTCCCAAATCTGACTTTTTGCTGCCATTTCCCCTGTAAAATCAGACTTAAAAAAAAAAAAAGAATATAAAAATTCATATGGCCATGTCGCATTTGTCCGACTTTTTCAGCCTCTGCCATATACATTCTTTAAAATCTTAAATCATAGTTTTTTATGGCTCTTTTCTGCACATTGATCCTACACTGTTGCCCATAGCAACCGCTAGCATCTTAGCCTTCCTGGTATATGTCACATACTATGCTGTATTTCGGAGCCTCTTGTGCACGTGGGTCACTTCAGGGACGCATTGTGTTCACACTAATAAAAGTTTAATGTGTAATATGCAGAGATGTATAAAGTACTGGACTAGAGGAGTGGAGTAGAAGTACAAGTACTACATCAAAAAACTGACTTGAGTAAAAGTTGAAGTATTATTCAAGCATCATACTCAAGTGAAAGTACTAAAGTATCCAAAGAAAATTGTACTTAAGTAGAAGTATGTAAAAAAAATTCTACTCAAGTACTGAAAGTAAAAGTAGAAGTAAAATTACAAGTAGAAGTAATGAAAAAAATACTACTTAAGTACTGAAAGTAAAATGTAAAAGTACTGTGTAGGTCTATACTAAATGAAAGCAGTGACAAGTTTGAACACATTTATATATTTAATATAAAAGGTACAACTTCAGCTGAGGCAGCAGTAGTACAAGTACATACCAGTTCACTTACGAAAAAACTATAACTTTCAAAGGCCAGAGTATTCCAAGAATATGGCCAAGTGACAAACCAAATATTTCTTGTGTAAAAACAGTGTAGCAGCTACACATGTAACATTGTCAAAAGGTGGATTAGAGCGTGCAGTTTTATTATGTAATGTTTGATTAATGACTCATCCAATGATGAGACACCATCATCAAACCAGGTGACAGAACTATTTATCACTGTGGTATTAATATGATATGGGTTTGGTATGTTTGGTATGTTTGGTATGTTTGGTATGTTTGGTATGTTTGGTATGTTTGGTATGTTGGGTATGTTTGGTATGTTTGGTATGTTTGGTATGATTGGTATGTTTGGTATGATTCTGAACTATTTTAATAAGAGTAACGAGTAACGATTCGGCACATTAAAAATGTATCAGTGTAAAAGTATAATTTTTTTTTTTTAAATGTAGTGCAGTAGAAGTGGAAGTAGGCGAAAAAAATTATACTCCAAAAAAGTACAGATACTGCATTTCACTACTTCAGTTAAGTAGTTGTACTTCGTTACTATACATCTCTGGTAATATGAACGAGCACACAAAAATAGGATTTCACCCTACTGTGTGAACGTAGTCTTATGCCCTATTCGCCCTATGGACCACTGGTAATTCAGAATAATTATGGAGAATGTCTGAGTTTTTAGTCCTGTGTGAATGAGCATGTTTGTCATTTCAATTGTGCACCTCTTCTTTTTCTGGAGTGAATAATGGAGTAAGTGGCAGTAAGGAAGATATGGTCACACCAATACAATATTTACAACTACATGAAGTTGACTCTATAGATTTAGTCGACCGTTTGCCAGACGTAAAAAATAAAT
Source organism: Siphamia tubifer (assembly GCA_020466265.1). Lineage (NCBI taxonomy): Eukaryota > Metazoa > Chordata > Actinopteri > Kurtiformes > Apogonidae > Siphamia > Siphamia tubifer. The sequence goes on from CM035796.1 coordinate 5,162,608, forward strand.
ATGATGTCAGAGGAACTGATATGTTAAAAAAAACTAAAATATCAAAGACAAACCTTAGGGAAATATGTTTATCTGCCACTGGAGTAAATGTATGGAACCACCTGGACATTAAACTTAAACAGAGCACCTTTATCCCATCATTTAAGAAAGATTTTAAATCAATGATAATTGGTAATTATATAAAAACACTATAAAATCTCTTTGTTTTGTTTTGTTTTTTTCTCCTTCACTGTTCTCGCTATATTTCTGTCTATATTGTTAAGCATCATGTATCAGCTTTGAAATTTTCTTTTTCTTTTTCTTTCAGTCTTTGTTGCTTTCATTGTTTATGTGAAATTATAATAAGTTGGACACAAAAAGCTTTGGCTTCAGCCCAAAGCCTTTACAGTCTGTTTTTACCTATAGTATATCTGCTTCTGTTACCAATTGTTCTGTTTTGTTTTTGACCAAAATGAATAAATGCAAACAAAGCAAACAAACCATTGTAATCTGGAGACTGTTTTCATCTGTACTGACCCGGCTTTTATTTTGAAGGTGTGGAGCAAATTTAAAGACTGTACTGTATCCCTATCAATGGTATTTACCCTGTTTATTCTTAGACATACTTTTTCTTAGTACCTTATTAATGTATTGAGATGAAACAGGATGTTATGAACTTATAAATATCCAGTCGTAATGCTTGCAATTTGCATGAATTACAGACTTTTGTTTATCCCGTTCAAATGCGCCACACACTAACACAAAGGTATTGGGGTAATTGTGAATTACCAGTGGTCCACAGATAACACTTATCCTGTTTGAATAAAGCGTTACTCTACCGATATTTCCACCATCTGAACTGACAACAGTGACAAAGCAACAGCAATAATCACTGATTTTTTTTCATCCAAGGTGAAAAAAAGGCAGCTGTTGCCTAGGTAACGTGATAATTATACAGTTTGGTGATAAAGGTTATAGTGTTTTATAAGAACAGATACACTGTGCACTTTAAACAACATAAAACATATATTCAAGGATTTTAATTAAAACACTTTAGACATGACATTTATTTCTTCTTGTCCATGTACTTATGTATTCGTTTATTAACTCCCCTGCGGCCTGACAACAATTATCATATTCCTTTATTTCTTTGTCCTTCACATTTGCTCACCCATATGGCTGCACAATGTGTTCCTATTATTTGATCAATGAATATTTTTTTTTTTTTCACAACAAAGAACAAGTACAGATGTAATGTGCTTCATCTGGGGGTTTAATGTAGATTTCTTCTGGTTATTTCCCTCCTGATGATTTCTTTCTTTGTGATTTTAACAGGTTTTACTGAATGATGCATCGTGTGCCACAGATGTGTAACAAACAAAAACAAAAACAAAAACAAAAACCCATGGTTACTCCTGATGAGATTGATATGAAGGATAATGCTCCAAGAAATCACACAAAAAAGCAATTTATTAATGAAAAAAGGCAAATATGATTACCAGGAAACTATTCATTAGAGATAATATTGTAAATATCAAAGCTGCACATGCGTCACAGCATAACATGTATTATCAGGTCAAGTGTAGATTTTAGTTTGTGTTCAATGTAAAGCTGTGGAGGCCATTAGAGTTATCCAAGAGCCAATCAGTGTCAAGTGCTGTAACTGAACACACACACACACACACACACACACACACACACACACACACACACACATATACAGTATATATATATATATATATATATATATATATATATATATATATATATATATATATATATAACCATCAAAATAAAGGCTAAATGTAGACATAATCCTGTTTTAATATTATATTATTAAAAGTATTAAAAGCAAGAACTTCCAGGACTCACCTGTTAAGTAAAGTTTTAACAAAATAAATACTCAATGAATTTTTACAAATGGTTTTACTAATGGTATTTCTGTGTATTTATTTTCTCACTTTGTAAACTTTTAGTCTGCTTATTTGGACACCAGATAGCAGAGGTGGAAAAAACTTCATAACAATACTTTCTTTAGTTATCTGTACTTTTTTTTAGTTTCTTTTGGTAACTAAAAAAATCTACTTAAGTACAGTAATGAAGTACTTTTACTTAGTTATTTTCCACCTCTGCTATCTGGTGTCTAAATAGGCAGGTTGAAAATAAAAACACAGATATACCATTCATAAAAACATTCATAAAACCATTGGTAAAAATTTAAAATGTATAAATACAGAAGAAATAATAATTATAATGTAAGTAGAAAGAGAAAAAAAAAACCCTTTAAGGCTGTATGAGGCCTGGTCTGTACTCAAACAACGCAGACATTGTAATGTATTGTGCTCAATACCAGATGCTACCAAACAGACAACAACAGCCCTCATTAGCTAAAATATTATGTGACTATGAATATTGAATTACTGTTCTGCAATAAAATACCCTTTAATCTGACAAACTGGACCTGGGAGGATTGAAACTCAAATACTTTAATTAAACTGCCCACATAGAAGCTGTTAATTGCAGCCATCCCACCACAACAGCTATTATTGTCCAGCTGAATTTAGTGCCTGAATGTGTTGGTTTGTGGCAGATAATAAATAACTGCTATCTCGAATTATGCGTATGTGTTGTTTTATTCATGATGAAAGATACTGTAGAAACAATGCACAAAAGTGAATTCCAACAATGACTTGATTAAGATGAAAATTTCTCGTATCTGTCAAAAAGCTTCAGGGAAGAATTTTAAAGCTTAACACATCTGAAGTTTGACAAAGTAGTTTTGTGTGTTGTTATCACTGACGTCCTCACAAGCTCAACCTTAATTGGCATAACGCTATAACAAATACAATTTCCACTGTATAAATTTAGATACCACACTAAAGTCACATGTGTACACAGCTACTTTCACCATGCATCTTTATTTTGTGTGTGTGTGTGTGCGTGCTTGTATTCATATCTTTATGGGGACATTGATATGTTTTACACAGTCACACTATGGGGACCAAAATTCAGGTCCCCATGAGGGTTAACTATAAAGATCCCCACTAGTAAAATAGAGATGATGTGTCCCTATGAATATATGATTTTTTTTTTCTGGAAGTCCCCATAAAGCATGAGGGAAACAGAGGCAAAGTGAAACGTGTTTTTCAAAGGTTTGAAGATGGGTTTATTTTCATGTTTTTTTAAATTCATTACTTTATTTTATTAATTTATTTTTTATTGTTATTTTTAATAATTATTTATTTTTATTTATTTATTTTATTTCAATTTTTTTAATAATTTTGTAAAATGTATTTTATTTATTATATATATATATATATATATATATATATATATATATATATATATATATATATATATATATATATATATATATATATATATATATATATATATATATATATATATATATATATATATATATAGGACCTACAATGTGACTGTAGCGCTCACATACATTACAGTTTCGATGTTCAAACACTATATTGTGCAGCTCTAGTGTGTGTATGTGTGTCTGGTTTATAACTGATACATTGGACAGATCCAGCTTTTGTCTTTTGCGGTTCTTACGTATTTTGGATCAAGGATCAGACAGGTGAAAACGGCTTAACTAAGCTCAGCTGTAGCTTCTTCCCAGAGGCGGTCAGACTTCTAAACTCCTGGAAATGCTGACACACTACTGCTGATTTTACTTTGTTTTTGTTCTGTCTTTAACATTCTGCACTGTATTGTTATTATTGTTATTTTTAATATAACATAAGTTTTTAATGTCAATTTTATGATGTGCACTCCTAGTCCTGGGCACCACTGGATTAATAGTAAGACATACCAAGCATGTGCCTGGTGGTCTGCGTATTTTTTGTGTGTTTTTTTAATGGCATGAAATATAATATATATAATGTCGCTGTAGGTATATATATATATATATATATATACATATATATAAAGCCTCCAATTGGTGTATAGACTGATTGATATGTGCTGGACCAATGAGGTGAGGGCAGGCCAATTACAGCACTCAGTTGGGTTTAAGGCTGTGTTCAAAATCACCCATTCACTCCCTACGTAGGGAAACATATATTCAGAGAATGTCTAATCTCACTCCTATTTTGTGCCAATCTCATGTTTCTATGACAACCTGTTCTTGAATTAGAGTCGATAATGTGATTTTGACCTAACTTCTAAATACGACTTTGACCTTTGACCCTTTACTCAAATGGATCATTGCATCTGATGATATCATGGTGATATCTGAAGTATTCATTGAGTTATAGTCGTATATGTCCCGTATATGTCGGACACACACACACACACACACAGACTGATTACAATAATCTGTTGTCTGTTGGGGGCGAGATTGTACGATATGAATGTTATGCACATGAGTCGTCTGGGTGTTATTATTCATGTTAGTTCAACAGAACAAACAATAGCCTACCTTTTGAGTAACTAAATATAAATACAATATTAGGAAAAATAAAATAGTAAAAAAAAAAAGTCTACCTATAAATAGGAGCATTATATGATATCAATGGTAACATTTCCAAATGCAAAGTAAAGTAGTTTGATGGAATAATAATAATTTGTAGAGATTATTGTCAGTTTTCTGCCAGTAGCTCATTTTGACAGAACATCCTCCAGGACCCCAGTTTGACACCCCTGTTTTATATGATGAATTGGATCATACAATGATATAGTATTTACTGTATATAGTATTTATATAACCAATATGTTATTATATAATTTCTATTTATACTTAGATTGAAATAACCAAGCTGTACCATAAATAAATAAATAAAAACAGGTGGTGGGCCTGGTCTAAGTAAAAGATGAAAAATGAACCCAGTCCAGTTCTGAGTAAAATCATATACTCTAGAAGGAGAGAAGTTCCAATACACACTCAGTGGGTGGCCTGAAAACTGAGGGGAGAAATACACAAACTGTAGGATTTGAGGAAAAATCACAAAGCTATTTCTTTACAGAGTTCTGTCGTGTTGTTTGTTATGTCGTCCACATTCTTAGTACAGATTGAACTCTTTGACATTAGAGCTGATAGAAATAAGAAAACTGAATGAAATATCTGTGGGTTTTACACATTTAGACGTCACCCCTGCAGGGCCAGTGAGAGAGAGAGAGAGAGAGAGAGAGAGAGAGAGAGAGAGAGAGAGAGAGAGAGAGAGAGAGAGAGAGAGAGAGAGAGAGGAGAAGAGAGAGAAGAGAGAGAGAGAGAGAGAGAGAGAGAGAGAGAGAGAGAGAGAGAGAGAGAGAGAGGATAATCATTTAAAAAGCACCCACTCAGAGACTGTTTGTATTTATTGTGTGTAGCAAACACATTTATCTCATTGATTTTTTATTATTATTAGGAGTAGTGGTACTGTTAATTAATAATAATAATAACAATAATAATAATAATAATAATAACAATAATAATAATAACAATAATAATAATAATAATAACAATAATAATAATAATAATAATAATAATAATAATAATAATAATAATAATAATAATAATAATAATAATAATAATAATGATAATGATAAAGATAATGATAATGATAATAATAATAATAATAATAATAATAATAATAATAATAATAATAATAATAATAATAATAATAATAATAATAATAATGATAATGATAATAATAATGATAATAATAATAATAATAATAATAATAATAATAATAATAATAATAATAATAATGATAATGATAATGATAATAATAATGATAATAATAATAATAATAATAATAATAATAATAATAATAATAATAATAATAATAATAATAATAATAATAATAATAATAATAATAATAATAATAATAATAATAATAATAATAATACACACACTACACTACACACTCTGTTGCTTTGTGTCCTTCCCAAATGTCAATACATAATTGGTTGGAGCCATGAGATTTAGATCCTCCAGAGACACAGTGATAAAAAAAAAAAAAATCTTTAAATCACAATGTTAGTTTTTCTAATACTGTGCAGTCCTACCAATCAGCATCATTAAATACCTTGGTATGTGTAAACTATTAACTATTAATCCAGCATATAGAGTTTATTTTGGTAAATATTATCATAGATACAGTTGTTTGATGTTACTTAAACTGTCACATGAAGTTAGTTTGATTCCAAAGCAGAACACATGCAGATATGAGACAGCATGCCTAGCACTTTGCCAAGCATCATTAATCTTTGTACAGAAGCATCTTCCCACAGCCGCACTAACACATGATCTATCTTTGGGCCTTTTAAAAGGAAATGTCAAATCAGCACAACGGATAAGGTCGCAACAAGAGCAGTCATTGGGGCATCACTTCCCAAAGACAAATAAGTGTCCCTGTCAGTTCAGTGAAAGAAAAATGTCCATCATCACTCATTTGGTCTAATATTGATTCTTTAAATTGTTTTTTTTGAGCCAGAATATGATAGTTGGAAACTATTTATCATTTCAGTGGTAGCTAAAAAAAATGCTGGGTTAAAAAAAAAACAAAAAAAAACAGAAGTCAGCATTCATTTATATATATATACACACCAATGGGCAGAGAAACCATCCCTGTAATGCATTTAAGGCCACAGATTAGAGCTGCAAAATATATTGTTTTGCATCGACATTCCAATGTATATTTTCCACACTATAAGGTGCACTGGACTATAAGGCGCATTAAGTGAAGTCAAATCATGAGATATAAAGTCGAAATTGTGAGAAAAAAAGTCGAAATCATGAGATAAAACAATAAAATTATGAGACAAATAGCCAAAATTCCAAGTCACTAAGCAATACCAGAATTGATCCATATATAAGGCACACTGGATTATAAGGTCCACTGTCACTGTCTCACTATACCTTATAGTCTGAAAAACATGGTACGTGTTCGCAATACTAGGAGACAAATGAGTTCAACATTTTCTTATTTGAATAGAACCTGACACACACTGAGCACATCACTATCATTATGAAGCAGTTGGAACTGAGTCACTGGGAACCAGACTGAAAAATGAGCGACCAACAAGAGAAAATCACCCATAACCAACAAGAGAAAATCACCCAAAACCAACAAGAGAAAATCACCCAAAAAACCAACAAGAGAAAATCACCCAAAACCAACAAGAGAAAATCACCCAAAACCAACAAGAGAAAATCACCCAAAACCAACAAGAGAAAATCACCCAAAACCAACAAGAGAAAATCACCCAAAACCAACAAGAGAAAATCACCCTAAACCAACAAGAGAAAATCACCCAAAACCAACAAGTGAAAATCACCCAAAACCAACAAGAGAAAATCACCCTAAACCAACAAGAGAAAATCACCCAATATCAAGGCTCGGTGCCAGAAAGAAAAGTAACACCAGTTATGTAAAATGTATTTGTATTTTTTGTATTTATTTTTATTCATTTATTTCATTTAAAAATGTTTTTACATTTTTTTAATAGATTTATTGAGTTTTAATTATTCCTTTTAATTAATTATTTCGGCTACAAGAAGGATGATACTGAAATTTATGTTCCCGTGTCGACCACTATAATCAGTTTGACCACTTGCATCAGCACCACACAGCTGTTATATACTCCTGGGTGTCTCTCTCTCTCTCTCTCTCTCTCTCTCTCTCTCTCTCTCTCCCCTCTCTCTCTCTCTTTATTTTTCATTGAACCTATAACTATTCTGTGTTTATTTTTTGAGGGGAAAAAATCATGTTATCGCAAACTTGTGTTCAGTGCCTGTGTCAGATTTTTAACATGTCACATATATATATATATATATATATATATATATATATATATATATATATATATATATATATATATATATATGACAGGGTTACAATAAATGAATGATAAATAAAACTGAAGGAAGAAAAGGAAAGGGGAAAAATAAATCATATGTGGCATTTCATATATTCATTTATTTATAATTATTTTGCTTTGGTTTCTTTGTGTTTTATTTATTATTATTTATTTTATGTATATATATATATATTATTATTATTAATATTTTTTTATTATAATTTCATTATTATTATTTATTGTTGTCATCCATGTTATATTTGCAGTGATGCCGAGTTGATGTCTTGTTATGTTGTTTTATGAAGGAAAAAAATAAATCAGCGTATCAGTTGTTTGTAATATCGTGCAGCCCTTCCACAGATGAACCACACGGTCAAAACCGTACAGCTTTGTGGTTAGATTTGAAAAAAAGAAAGATAGTGTAAGGATGGTATAAATATTTCAGATGTTCTGGTGTGTTATTACATCAGTACATGTGAAGTGTTTTTCCTTCTTCCATAAGTGCTGCTCATGTATTCCTACACCAACACCCTATACCACATCCACTTACATTCTCATTGTATTCTTTTTATGGTGACCTGAATAAGGCCTCATACTTCATTCTGAAGGAGAGAAAAGAGAATAAGCAACAACCCTTCTTCAACAGTCTTCCATTTATCATAAGCAGCCTTGAAGGGAAATATATATTACAGTCTGAGAGAGAATGGAAAGTGCTGTTGGTCCAAGAGCCAAGTTAAACCTCATTCAATCATACCAGTGTTTGTTTGTTTTTTCCATCTTCAGTTTGTCTTTTACTCATTCATTCTCTATGTCACTCTCTCTCTCTCTAGTCCTCTATCTTTCTCTCCCTTCCGTATTTCGATGGCCACATGGCAGTGTGTCAGTACTTTCAAATGTGTCCAAATTATTGAAAAAGAGTTTGTTTCGGTCCAGTACCGTGGACTTGTGGGTTTTTTTTCTACTGAATTATGCTATTTGTTTTTTCTCAGTCGTAAAAGGCCTGGGAGGGTGACTTTCAACATTTTCACACATGTTATGCAAAGGGAAGGAGAGAAGCAGCAGGAGGAGGAGTTGGTGATAGTGTGAGGGGAGCAGGACCACTGGATCACAAAATCAGAATCAGAAGATGAAGGTGGCTTTTTTTTTTATTTGACTTTTATTTGACTGCTGAAGAGAAACTAGATAAGAACTCAGAGTGTAGACTCCACCAAGGCAGGTCAGCCCCCAACCCCCCCCCCCCCTACCCCAAGCTAACATTTAGTTTAGCTAATACCTTCGACATTAAATGATAACTAGCTTGCTAGCTATTTGCTTCAGCACAAATAACTGGATAATTAATTTGTTTTAATCAAACGACTGCTTTTGTATTTTAGTATTTTAACATTTTATATTTTAGTATTTAAGTATTTTACTATTTTGTATTTCAGAATTTTAACATTTTGTATTTTAGTATTTTGTATTTCTGTATTTTAATGTTTTGTATTTTTGTATTTTAGTATTTTAACATTTTGTATTTTAGTATTTTTACTTATATATTTTTAACATTATTATTTGTTATATTTATTACATTACTAGGTGTGTATGTGACGCATGTGTGACCAAAGCACTTTACTGGAGCAGCTTTCAATTTCGTTTGATTTTATATGCAATGACAATAAAGATGTTCTATTGTATTCTGTTCTATATTCTATTCTATTCTATTCTAGCCCTTTCAAGTAAACACCTTTTTTCAAACAGCTATTTTTAGAAGCAAATGTTGGGTGTTATTAACAATAATCCACAACACCTACAAGAATTAGTGACCGAGAGCAAAAAAAAAAACAGGAGTGTTGGACAGGGGTGAATCCAGCCACGTAACCATGACAACACACCCTCCAAGGACCAGCAGTCGACATAAAGCGTTTTCCCACAGAGTGGTTCTAGGAACTTAGCTCTAGGGAACCTTTGGGTTTGCATTCCCACAGGGCAGTAGGAGCCAACGTCTGCGACAGTGACATATTCTTTTTTTTTTTTTTATCTCACAATTGTCTCACTATAAAAGACTTTATTGCATCTCATCATTGAGGCATGACATTTATTTATTTATTTATTTATTATTGTTTTAAACCTGTTTTGTCCTTCATCCAGAATGTCAGTCTGTCTCCTTTTAATATTGACCTAATTAGCTTTGTTAATGGAGACTCAGCTTGGTTTAATATTGACTCTATTAAGAGTTTTGATGAAACATTATGATGAATGACATATTCTTTAAGCACTAAAATCAACAATCACACAAGGAAGTAGAAGAGAGAAGGAGGAGACCACAGCGTTTATGTTCTGTATTGCAGGAATGTTAATGGTGGACAAATACAGCAAAACAGTTTACAGAGAGCGTTAGAGACAAATAATCCAACAGCAGATGATAATATGATGTAGTATCACATAATAAACGTATAGGATAGTAGTTTTTTAACTTGTTTTTTTGTTGTTTTTTTAGACCCTGTATTATGTAAAATTTGATTTCATGTCTTCTTGACTTTTTTAAGGATGACACCTGGTGAAGGTTTTATATATTACACTGTTTTATATATTACACTATTTTTTATATTACACTTTTAACCTGATTCGTACTGCAATGTGTAGGCTGGTGATTGGTTGAGACTTTTTAAAAAAAATACCTCTTCCTGCTTTGTGTTATGTCTGACTCCCTGATGAAGGCTTTGATACCGAAACACGTTGGGTTTTTTTATAGGATTGGATTTTTTTCCTTTTTGTCGTACTCTTGGTTTTCACATCCAAAGAGCACCTCTAATTATTATTACTTATTCTGAGTCCAGGTAGCGCTCCTTAAGCAAACTTTTTTATACAGAATAATAGATGTAGAAGACCAGGCTAGTGACCCCTGCTTTAGATTCACAATATTTACACACTGAATTGTAATTTCTTCATATAAATATTTCAGTCTTTCCCAAAAATAAAGAATATTTCCAACAACACAAAGACCTCATACCACACTTTGAGCTGAGTGACCATTAGACGCTGATGTCATTTTCTTTCCTCAAGTACTATTCCCAAGGTCACTAATGAACATTTAACCTCAAGAAAATGTTAATATCTAACTGTGACACAATGTCTGCACATTGGCAGAGCTCAGATTTTACAACAAAATCATTACAGCAATGTGCGTTTTTAGAAAAATAAGTTTAATGAGACCTGTGCTATTGTTAGACAGTGGTGTTGAAATGAAAACATGTCTGTTCCATCTGTAGAGGGAATATAAATACAACTGAGGCTTTTTATCCTTTCTCCCTTTTTGCTTCATTTAACCCTTTGTTGGTCAGCTCAACCGTTTGGTAGAGGTAACTTTGAACCCTGATATCTAATGTAGCACAAAGGAAGAAGACAACACCTCTGCTATGATCTTTTCTTTTGGACACAAAATTGCCAGTTAGTTATTTTACATAAATAATTCAAAGAAATACTTTGATATTCATGTAATAATTTTTAAAAGTTGCTCAACTAAATGGTTGAGATGATAGTAAAGGGTCATGAAATGCTAATGCTAATCACTAATGATACATACACAAAGAGTTAATACATCTAATTTGAACCAAGTCAGAAATTATGTTGGTAATGAATAAGGTTTTGAGTTTCAATACTTTAGTTAAATTTAAGGTCAGTTAAAAAAAATCTGTTTTATTATATAATCGTCCCTGTGAGGTGGAAAAGGCAAACAAATATATTTTTTATTGTGATTTTTGTAGTGTGACCAACAAAGGGTTAAGACCCTTTCCACATGTCACTGACTGTTCAAATATGTCCTTTCACAACGGACGACAGAAGAATATGGTGTTTGCACGGGCGTCGCACCCGTGGGGGATGGGGGTGTTGTGACACCCCCACTTCTACAACTAGATGATTTAATACCCCCCACTTTATCTTGAGGTTATATAATGTATCGTTCCACTGGATCCAAACAGACGGAGAGTTGGTCTCACCTACTGTCAGTCGCAATCACGCCAATATCATTGGCCAATAAATGGTAAATGGACTGCATTTATATAGTTCTTTTCCACCTTCATTGTGCTCAAAGCGCTTTACATTAGCCTCTCATTCACCCATTCACACACCAGTAGGTTTCTAAGGTCTACGGTAAGTCCTACTGGGGGCCTAAGTCAGGGTTCAGTGTCTTGCCCAAGGACACTTCGACACGTGGACAGCCAGAGCCAGGACGCGAACCGCCAGCCTCTCGGTCATTGGGCGACCCACTCTACCAACTGAACCACAGCCGCCCACATTGCAGGGTCATTACAATATTTATGGTTTAAACCATTTAAACCGCATAAGTAAATGAAGCGCACCTCAGTTCCAGGGCCAACTGTAAACAGCTCTTCTTTGTGGTGTTAACAAACAGAAATGAGAATTTTTGCCGTTGTTAAACTAAGTTAACTAAACTATGTCTTGCTTTGTGACATATACCTTAAGCTAATTTGCTGACAGTAGGAGGAGCACTTTGGGGTGTTTTGAGTAGGGGTAGGGAGGGGCAGGTTTTCATTCTTATTGTATTTCTGTCAAAAGTTTTGTTCTTCTATGAATAAATATTTAATTGAGGAAATACACATTTTTGTTATTATTTTGGGTCATATACTACTTAATGGATAATCGTTGGTTCATTTTCCCGATGATAGATTCAGAAAATTTTGCTCATGTGCCAAAACCGAGAACACCCCCAAATTTTAAATGTGTTTGGTTTTAGCTTTTTGTTCTATACTTGGTGTAAAAGTTAAATAAATATACAGATCTATTTAGTACCCAAATGCATATATATATGTATGTGTGTGTGTGTAATAACATTTATATATCACATTTTCTGTGTACACACATACTCAAAGTGAATTATTCATTCACTCTCACATCCTCGCTCTGGTAGTGGTAAACAATATATATATCCACAGATGTCCTGGGGCAGACTGACAGAAGCGTGGCCCCCCTGACCACCACCAAACATTCGTACACCAGTGCGAACAGTAGAGCCAATGAAAGTGAAGTGTCTTGCCCAAGGACACAACAGCACATGACAGAGCAGGATTCAAACTGCCAACCCTTTGGTTATTGGTTATTATCTCCTGACTGAGCCACAGCCGCAGTGTGTGTGTGTGTGTGTTTGTTTGAGACTCTTTGAAATGTCACTGTATCTGTTAATGTTCTTTGGCATCCATGTCTAACTACTTACCGTGTGCATATGTGTGAGGCAAATTAGCCATCTGGAGCATTTTGTGTTTTTTCTGTTCAACTGACCAGCGAACTGAGTCATTCACAACAGTCACACAGAAAAATGGCAATAATAATAATGATAATAATAATGATAATGATAATGATAATGATAATGATAATGATAATGATAATGATAATGATAATGATAATGATAATAATAATAATAATAATAATAATAATAATAATAATAATAATAATAATAATAATAGAAGTAGTGGTAGTAGTAGATTTAATACTTTATATTTCATGTTATAAATATCAGCACCTTTCATAGTATCAGATATTTCCTGTATTGTCGGTGGTGATTTCTATGACATGAGTCAAAATGAAGAAGAAGCAGAAAAATAACATAACATAGCTTATTTGTACCACATGTATTCTACCTGAGCCATGGAGATTCTGGTTTTGGGGTGCACATAAAAGCTTAATATTTAAACTGAAACTAGAAAAGCACTCTGAGAGCACAGACCTCCACCAACACAGACCCCCCCCCCCCCTTAATTCTCATCTAAATGTATTGTTATATATATTGTGTAGTTGTATTTTGCTTTTTGAATCTTTGCACGGTCATAATCCCTTATGACAAATAAAGAATTCTGATTCTGAAATATGTCATCACATTTAAAATCAGAAAGAATCACCTGAAGAGGAACTTTTCAGTGAGATACAGTCATACCTCAATTTTATGAAAGACCAAGCTAATGAATGATCCAAGTTACGAAAAACCTTCACGTCAATTTTTTCGTCTCTGAATATGAAAGAAAATTAAATTTACAAAATGAAACTGAAAGCCCTGAGATGTAACTACAGTAATGTACGTAATGTGCATAAATACGCACTGTTGGACTTTTATTTTGAAAATCTCTTATCGTTCTATCTTCCACATTCATGAAAGGTCTGGTATGAATGTTTCATGAAACAGTCATGAAAGGTGCAGTTTATGAATGTGTTATGAACTCACCCGTCAAGTAAAGTATTGTATAGGACATCTATGGTAGCTAGCATGTTTTGGAACAAACTCAATATAGTACACAACTGTCAGTTACTCCATAATATTCAGACATTTTGGAAGCAGGCTGTTCATATTTTATGGAAATGCATCTAATATTTTTCTGTCACTTTCAAAGAAGAAAATAGAATCTTGTGGCTGTTGTGACAAATACCCAGAAAAATGACTGATTAAAATCTGAACACATGAGACACCTTCAGTCACTGTCACATGTGTCTTCTATTCTTGTCAACCAGGGACTTCCAGTGCAGGTGTCATGGTCCACTTATGATCCCTTGTGTTGGGATTGACTATGGGATCTGGAAAATACTTTAAAAACCAACAAAGACATCTTTTTTTTTCTCTGATGGTGAAGGAGTGTTTCCGGTGCATGACGCATCATTTTTACTTTTTCATTTATTTTTTTAAGATTTTATTTTTCTTTTCTTTGATCGTTCTTTTCATATTATTAACTAATTTATTTAGATTTTTCTTTTTTTACTACTTTAATTTCATTTGTTTTTGAAGATGTCTTAATGTTCATTATTCTACACCTCCCATTCACTTTGAATGGACGTTCCCAGCGTTCTGTGGGAGGATTTTTTTTTTTCTATAACTGGCCGCTGCCAATGGTAATGAGTTTTGTCACTTCAGATTCACGGTACCATATCACTCCACAGGTAGTTCAGCCACTTTGATGATGATATTGTTTATTGACATAGCACAAGGTTTGAACGTAAATATTTGTGCAGTTTAATGTCAACAAATAGAGCTAGCAGATCAGAGGCAGCAGCGCAACAAAGTAGCCTATAGTGTGCTAGTGGACCGTTGCTTAGCAACAACAATAACATTCCAACTGAACTACTTTTTCTCAACAGAAGCCATTGTCTATATGATTAAATTCTTAATCATTTTGGTAAATATTTGTCTGTCTTTTCTGAAAATAAGTAATAATAAACTGTAATAACCAGTAGAATAAGCAGGATAATGTATTGCCCACGCGTGACGCGTTCCCTTCGGGGCGGAACAATATATAGTGCTGTTCGGGTCTGTTGGGACATATTTTTCTGATAGTCACACATGGGCAATAAATTATCCCTTACCTATACAATGGACATTTTACCTACAAGTGATAATTACAAAGTTGGTGATCATGCAAACCAGTGTGTGTGTGTGTGTGTGTGTGTGTGTGTGTGTGTGTGTGTGTGTGTGCTCCTCCTGCACCTCTACCGCCCGGCCTCGCAGCCAGACACATATTTCAAGGCTTGATGGTTTCTCTGTGTGATGCCAGGACCTGATAGCTTATCTGTGAAATCCTCCTCAGTTGCCTGGAGTTTAGTTCAATAAAATGTGGGAAAGAACATCTACTGACAAAGAAACCCCAGCGAGGGGTAGGAGATCAGATACAGGAGACTGATACACCACATGGGGTCAGGAGGGTTAGGTCAAAGCGGGACAGGAAAATTTGCAAAAGAGAAAGATCTGACCATGGACCGAGCAACACGGCAGAACATTTATCTGCTTCTGGTTTACAGAACACATGTAGTCTGTTTTAATCCTATCAGTAGCAGGATGTTATTTCCAATTCATTTAATCATTTAAAAAAAACACATGTAACTGTTTAACCTGTAAAGACTCAAACCTCTACTGGTGACCAAAGGTGTTTACGGATCATATGTGTGAGCGATGTGAATCAACTGTGGATCAACTATAGATCACCTGTGGATCAACTGTGGATCAACTGTGGATCAACTATAGATCAACTGTAGATAAACTGTGGATCAACTGTGGTTTAACTGTGTTTTAACTGTAGATCAACTGTGGATCCACTGTAGATCAACTGTGGATCAACTGTGGATCAACTGTGGATCAACTGTGGATCAACTGTGGATCAACTGTAGATCAACTGTGGATCAACTGTGGATCAACTGTAGATCAACTGTGGATCAACTGTAGATCAACTGTGGATCAACTGTGGATCAACTGTGGATCAACTGTGGATCAACTGTAGATCAACTGTGGATCAACTGTGGATGACGCAACGAAAGATAATATTTGTCAAGTGTTTTAGTTGATTTGTGCTTTAACCCACACTTGAAAGGGTTTTAACCAAACTGAACTTAAAAACTGGGCTCCACTCAATGATCAGACTGTTGTTCCATTGTTTCCGATTTTAAATTTTTCTCATTGAATCTCACAGACATTGGATACACATCTGTGATTGAGTTGTTAGCAGTTAGTAGGTTGGCAGTTAGCCATTAGTTAGCCATTAGTTGGGTGGCAAACTTTTAAAAGACAAGACAAAAACCACCAGATATTAAATATATTGCACAATATACAACATGCAATAGCTATTAAATATCAGTATATATACAAAAATAGACTACTTAAGGTAGGTGCAAAACATGAAATGGATAAATATTTTACAATATATTTATAAAAATAGATTTCTTTTTAAGTCATGGCAAGTTTAAGTTAAGTTATCATGAAAATGCAGAATAAATAAATTTTAATTAAATTCGTGTGGGTTACGGTTGAAGCACTCAAATAAAATAAAATATAAAACATTTTGCAGTTTTAAAAAAAATTGTTTGGTTGACGGTCGTTTATACATCGACCTGTGCAACATTGGCTCCAGAAAAAACATGTGGTTCTGTCATCCCTGTGCTGTGGCTCCTTGCGCCAAAAATGACAAAAAAAAAATTAAAAATGACCATGGGTGGTGCAGCGGGTAAATGGTCATAAACCAGTTGAGAAACGTTACATCAAAAGAAAAATCATTTGGAAGCTGCCATAAAAGTCGTTCTGAGTCTTTAGGAGTAAAATGTGATGGTTTCGTATCGAGTTCTGTTGAGTTTATTCTGTGTTGACGTCCAACAGGAAGAAGCAGAGCAGCAGGAGAGTAAATACCAGGCAGCGATTCAATAAAGTCAAGAAGCCAAGACAATGAGCTCCCACTAAAAGTCATAGAAGAAGATTTAGCAGCATATTAAAATGAGGACTTCACATCCAGCATCAGATGGAAAAACAACATTCACAGGACAAACATGGTAATGGGACAGAAAACCTCCCAACGTCATATTTTTGTATTTTATTATTTTCAGCACTATTACAAAATAAAAATATTCTATCCCAGTTTATGACAGAAGTGCAGTCTAACAAACATCTTATATCATCTACTTCTTTATTTGAAAGAATGGTCTCTAATTGTTGATCATATCCCTAAAGTTTCGAAGGATCCACTTTGAATTTTGTACTTTTTATTTTCCAGGAAGTTCATCAAAAACCCTCAAAACTTTAGATGATAGAAATACTTTTTGATTTTGTGACAGAGTCTCTCACAATTCTATCCAATGTTTCGATCTGGACACTAGCTTACATTCTGCCTTTATTAAATACAGAAACAGTGCAGGTCAAAGAAGTTTGAAAATGGTCTTTAGTAATGTACGTCATGTGATCAGCTTTTTAATCAGCATATTTTTCCGATCACTGATCAGGTTCTTTTTGGCCAATATCGGCCAATTATGATCGGCAGCCGATCAATCAGTGCAACACTAGTGACAACACTAACACTGATATGCATTTTTATATCTATATGTAACACAAATAGTTCATTATAGTTTATTTTCAGAGCTGATTTCTATTGATTTGTTATATTGTTTTTGATAAGTTTCATGTGCATGTGTGTGTTTGTAGGGACCCCCCCCCGAATAAAACATTTACTTCTGGATTTCTTGATCCACCTGCATCACATCTGTGCATCTGTTTTTAAATTTGTTTTATTCACGGGAACACAACTACACCCTCAAATTGAAGCCAACTGCAGAAAACGTATCTTTTCTTTGTTTTTTTTTTCTCCTTTCTTTCCCCAGGAGTCATTATGATCTGATGTTCTTATTTTAAGTCTATTAAGTGAAAGTGTGATTCCTTTTTTCTCGAACATTTCAGGTCTAATAGAAGACTACGATGCCAGTGTGGGCCTCCCTGCTGAGACAGACTTTCAGAGCTTCTTTTTATTGGAAGCAACACTTCTGTAGTGGTTAAGAAGTTGCACTAACTTCAGATTGAAATTAATTTGTTGCACTTTTGTAAAGAAAAAAAGTTTACCACAACTTTATACTTTGCCAGTTAGTATGAGCTATGTTAGCTGTTAGCATTCATTTAGTAATTTGTGTATTTATACATAGATTATTATTATTATTATTATTATTATTATTATTATGATACAGAATGTCCCAAAAATGCATACACACTTCAAATCATTGTAAAGTAGGTGTTTAGTATGGGATAGTGTATTAACCACGCGTGACTATCGAAAAATATTTCCCGACGGGGCCAAACAACACCCCAACGCTGTGAGCAATACATTATCCTGCTTATTCTACGGGTTATTACAGTTTATTACTGCTACTACTCTAACAGATTGGATAAAACAGCCATTACAAAGTAACAAATATTTACTTTAAAAGTGGCCGAACTACCTGCGGCGTGATATGGTAACGTAAACCTGAAGTGACAAAACTCGTTTCCATTGGCAGCGGGTGTTAATGGCACCAACTTTGTAATTATCACTTGTAGGTAAAATCTCCATTGTATAGGTAAGGGATAATGTATTGCCCACACGTGACTATCAGAAAAATATGTCCCAACAGACCCGAACAGCACTATATATTGTTCCGCCCTGAAGGGAAATATTTTTCTGATAGTCACGCATGGGCAATACATTATTCTGCTTATTCTACGGGTTATTACAGTTTATTATTGCTTATTTTCAGAAAAGACAGACAAATATTTACCAAAATGATTAAGAATTTATTCATATAGACAATGGCTTCTGTCGAGAAAAAGTAGTCCAGTTGGAATGTTATTGTTGTTGCTAAGCAACGCACCACTAGCACAGTATAGGCTACTTTGTTGCACTGCTGATCTGCTAGCTCTATTTGTTGACATTAAACTGCACGAATATTTACTTTCAAAGTGGCCGAACTACCTGTGGAGTGATATGGTACCGTCAATCTGAAGTGACAAAACTCATTGCTATTGACAGCGGGTGGTTATCGAAAAAAAAAAACTCCCGTAGAACGCTGGGAACGTCCATGAATGCGAGGTGTCGTAACATTCTAGAGGACCGTAGAATAATTAGAATTAATATAATTTTTTTTAAATGTATAGAATTTACAAACATTACTGTATTGTTTTGTCACAGGTCCAGTCTATGCCGTCGAACTGAATTCACTTGGGGTCATTTAAAATGACCTTCAGACGTGTTTCCTGTAACTTTACACAAAACACAACTACGATGTGTTACACACTGCAGCAAAAATGAACCCCCCCCTGAGGATAAATAAAGTTTATCTGTGTCTGTAAAAACTTAACTACATGTAACCAAGAGTAAGAATCCATCTGTGGCAGCTCAGCGGGAAAGCTCTGCCTAAGACAACAAAGAGATAGAACCTTTGGAAAAGTAAGCCGTTTGAGAAATTCCCACTGCCGACGGAGGATAGACTGTGTGTGAATGAGTTTTTGTCCAGTTGTTTTACTGGGTTTTACAAGAAGAAGATGATGAGGGGAAATGTGCTGCAGGTTGGTGTGAGATTACAGCACATATTACTTCTGTGATTTACATTTTACTTAAGTCTGCAGGGTTTATATTCTGTTTCAATTGTCAGCTAAATTACTTTCTAAATGCTGATGTGTGTTATTTAATATTCTTTACACATTCACTGTATTCACTGTAAGTATTGAGACACATGGAAAACAGGGGTTTTATGAATAATAATAATAGTATTTTGTCATATATTAATTTTTTTTTTTAAAAGACAGTTTGCATTAATTTTCTTCATTTCAGTTTATATTATATGATTTTATTTTTTTTTAAGTCTAAATAATTAAACCAAAGTCTGATTTAATTCCTTACCTTCTACACATTATTTTCTCATCTCATGTCTTTTGTGTTGTTTTCATCTTTGTGTGTTTTTCTGTTTCTTTGTTTTTTGGAATCGTTTAAATAGACAAAGAACAGTCTAATCATTTTCACTAAATTAAAACAACTAAAGAATAATGTTTCCATACTGCCTCTGCCAGAGGGTCACCAGAATGACTGAGAAGGTCACCGGGTGCCCTTGTCCCACACTGGAGGACCTTCAGTACCAGGCAGACGGTACAGAACCATCAACACCAGAACAAATAACCTGAAACAGCTTCTTTCCAACAGCTGTCAGTGTTATAAACACGTCGTTATCATGAACAATGCAGACACCGAAGACAATATTCTTATATGTACAATAATAATAAGATTCATTGAAAGGACCTGGTGTTACATATATCCCTGGAATTAAAACTATTATACCCAAACATACACTAATCTGCACAAAAAAACAATAAAATGTACTAAAACTAAACTACAATACATTAAAGATACTGCACTAAAAACAAAATGCAAAAAATAAATAAATAAGAATAAAAATAATACAATAAAAACTATAAAAGCTACCCATAACAATACACTAAAACTGCACTAAAAATAAATGAATAAATAAATAAAATTAAATAGAATAAAATAAAATAAAATAAAATGAAGAATACCATGAAGTACCTGCACAAAAAAATTATAAAAAATTAAGTAAATAAATGAATAAAAATAATAAAACAATATTGCGCTAAAAGCTGTATTGCACAGTGCTAATTCACTGTGCAATACACCATGTATATAAAGAGTTTGTTTTTGTATTTTTCATCATTTATATCTGTATATTGTGTTTTCGCCTTCTAGTACTTTTTAATTTTCTGAATTTGTACCTTTTAAAAAGAACTTTATATAATAATAGTAAGTACTTCAGTTATTTATTGTTGTTATTGTTATTATTATCATCATTTTTGTACTATGCACTATATTGCTATAAGATGAATTCAGGTTAATGGGGAAGTGAAGAAGGGGTAGGATTAAATAAGATGATGCTTCATCCTACTCCTTTTCGGACATGTCATTGTTATTATTATTATTATTATTATTATTATTATTATTATTATTATTATTATTATTATTGATTATTGTTGCACTTTGCACATGTTCGAAATAAATCATTCAAATCAAATCAAATCAAAGGCATGTACCTTACCCCTCTTGAACTTGTTGCAATGACAATAAAACGAATCTGAATCTCAATCTTCAACATTTATTGTATTTAATATGAGACTCAGCTTATATTATATGGTAAATGGACTGCTTTTATATAGTTCTTTTCCACCTTCATGGTGCTCAAAGCACTTTACATTAGCCTCTTATTCACCCATTCACACACACTCACACACCAGTAGGTTTCTAAGGTCAAAGGTCAGTCCTACTGGGGGCCTAAGCCAGGGTTCAGTGTCTTGCCCAAGGACACTTCGACATGTGGACAGCCAGAGCCGGGACGCTAACCGCCAACCTCTCGGTCATTGGGCGACCCACTCTACCAACTGAACCACAGCCGCCCTATGTACTGACTTATACATAGGAGAAACAAAGCAGCCCCCCCATAAACACATGGATAGACACAGGACAGTCTTCACTTCTGCTGTCCATGTTTACCTGGAAGAAAAATGACCCTCCTTTGAAGACAATGTCAGAATATTGACCAGAGAAGACAGGTGGTTTGAGAGAGGAGCCGAAGAGACAATTTTTGTGAATGTGCTCAATCATTCCCTGAGCAGAGGTGGAATACATATTATAACCGTACTCAACCCCTCCATCCTCCCCATGGGACTTGGACAATGATCACCAACTCTTTAGGTCAGGGGTCTCAAACATGCGGCCCACCAACGGTTCCAACGTGGCCAGTGGGATGAAGAGCGTAATAACATATTAAATATTAAATATTAAACAACTCCATATTTTCTTTGCTGGCCATTTCTAATTTTTGTCATTGTTTTACTGCAAAAAATAATATGAAATTATGAAAATATTTATATTTAATATTTAAATATTTTTAACCCGAACAAATGTGAACAAGTTGAAATGTCTAAAGAAAATTAGACACAATTTGAACCATTTTCTGCTTCTGTTACGAAGAGTTTAGTGTCTTTGTCGAACTGATCCATTATAAAACACATGCACAAATGATAAATTGAGGCAGAATATTGTTAAAATAGCCCCTATTTTCTTTATGAAATTGTACTTTTTTTGTATTTGGATAATTTATAAAAGCATTTTCATAATTTAATGGGGTTTTTTTGCACTAAAACACTGATAACTATTCTGCTCCTGCTTGTGTTTAGAGGACCAGCTCTGCACACAGTTAACAGTCAGAACTTTCCACACTTAACCATTGGCATAACTTGAATAAATGACTAAAATTATGTCCCTCCTTTGCTATTTTCAAAAGTCATACTAAAGCTGCTTTTATAAATAACCCCACACGTTTCCTTGTTTACTATTCCTCTTTAATGTCTATATTTAATTCATGTCCACATGTCATTCTAAGTAATGGTAAATTATTTTTTTGTATTTGTGTTTTTATTCGATTGTTTTATTGACTTTATTTAAGTTATTCTTTGGTTATTTGATTCATTTGAAGTGAGGCGTCTTTATAAGTATATAAAGCTTTTGTTGTAATTTATTTGTATTTATACTTGCTTATTTGTTTGTTTGTCATCTTTTAGAGTGCAAAATAATTATAAATCATAATAAACACTAAGGCTGAATGTGACCCATAAAAAAAATTTTGCTTGAGACCCCTGCTTTACACTGAAAACATTAAAAAATTGTCTTCAATTTTGACTTTTTATTTAATAATTTAGACTCTTTGTCTCATGATTTTAACTTTTTATTTTATGATTTTGACTTTTTATCTCATAATTTTGACTTTTTATTTCATGATTTTGACTTTTTATCTCATAATTTTGACTTTTTATTTCATGATTTTGACTTTTTATCTCATTATTTTGACTTTTTGTTACATTATTTTGACTTTTTATCTCATTATTTTGACATTTTATCTCATAATTTTGACTTTTTATTTCACGATTTTGACTTTTTATCTCATAATTTTGACTTTTTGTCCCATTATTTTTTACTTTTTGTCCCATTATTTTTTACTTTTTATCTCATAATTTTGACTTTTTGTTACATTATTTTGACTTTTTATCTCATAATTTTGACTTTTTGTTACATTATTTTGACTTTTTATTTCATGATTTTGACGTTTTATGGTCACATGTGAAAAAAAATCTAGTTGAGTGAAACAAATTAAATTGCATAGGGTTACGGTTTGATTTAATTTTCTCAACTAGACTTTTTTTATGTGTGAACTATTGAAGAAGAATTTTTAAGTTGATTAAATGTTTTATTTTTTCAGTGTAGGTCATTAACGTACGGGCAAAAATAACCTACAGTTTCAGAAGTATACTTTCCACAACCAGCAATTAGAAGTGAAGATGTCCTTTGGATGAAAGATTAAATGTCTTCAAGAGCAAAACTAATCAGTTGAACCTCGACGAGTTACCAAGAAAATCGATGCTGTGGGCAAATGACTCCTGAAACAGAAAAACTAAACGTGTTAAGGTTTAAAAATGACCTCAGCTTTAGTAATAATAATATTCATATACAGCCTCATCTGTTATACTGCTGAATCAACCTGTGCAGCAACACACACACACGCACACACACACTGGTCTGAAGTCAATAGGTGTACTTCAGCTGCTGGTCACTGTACACACACGCACACACACACACACACACACACACACACACACACACACACACACACATCAATACAGAAATACTAAAAAAAACTCTAACCAAGTTCTGAGGGTGGCTGAAGGTAGAGGCACACAGCTGCCCCAGCTCTGATTAATTCATTTCAAGCCAGACATCGTGTGTGTGTGTGTGTGTGTGTGTGTGTGTGTGTGTGTGTGTGTGTGTGTGTGTGTGTGTGTGTGTGTGTGTGTGTGTGTTGTAGCAGTGGAAAGGGACAAGGAGAAAAAAACAGCAGGGAGGGAGTGAGAGAATAGGGAAAGATGACAACAGAGGCGGAGTCACAGAGAAAGAAAGAGCATGCAGAGATAAAAACAAAAAAAGTGAAAAGCGTGTGTGAGAGAGAGAGAGAGAGAGAGAGAGAGAGAGAGAGGGCATGTCAGGCTTGGATTATTAGTGCTCCCTGGTGGTCAGCTGCCGGATTTATTCATATGATTTATTACATCGTCCCCTGCTCTGGGATTTTCTGTTTGTTCCCACTCACCATCCACTCATATTGTATTTATCATATGTGTGACTGAAACAGCTACGAACATCGACTTTGAGCCTCTAAAGCAGGCCTTACACACACACACACACACACACACACACACGCACATATAAATATAATTAGCATATAATAATATAATAATGAAATTAATTCATTCCAGAAGTGGGTTTGTTCTGTGAATTTTTGGTAAATAGAGTCTCTTTATGTAAATGTAAAAGACCTGATTCGTTCCAAGGCCCCCAATAGTACCCCTCAAACCCTTTAAAAATTATTAAAATGACCAATTTTGTATGAATTTCTGTGTTAAAAGTGAAAGAAACCTCCACCCTCCATCATCATATCACTGAATATGACTGAATATCTCCTGTCATTTCTTTCTCCTTCATCCAAATCAATAACAGTCTCTGCATCTGGTCGTTCAGTGATGACCTCTGACCTCTTTTTCATTGTCACACAGATGCCTTTGGAAGGGGTCACTACTTTTAGTGCATCCTTCTGCTTCAATATTGTACCGATGGTCGACTGGTTTCAGACATTTTCCTCTAATTCAGATGCGGTGGGTTTCTAACATGTGACGCTCAGAACCCTTTTTCAGATACTTGTTTTTCTATACTCTGTTGTACAGGTCATTTTCGGTAACAAACAAAAGGCAAAACTGTTTTCTTCCTCAGCACAGTATTTATTAAAGCAAAAAAAATGTCAATATACAAATGGAAACAGTGCTGCTTGGTACCAGTAAGTTCAACGATATATTCTTAAATGTTTAACCAAATGTTGAAATTTAAAAAAGTGAATGTACAGACACTGAGTTTTCTCTCTCTCTCTCTCTCTCTCTCTCTCTCTCTCTCTCTCTCTCTCTCTCTTTATTTTTTTTGTCATTTTTATAACCTATCTTTCATACCACGTCTGTTCATGGTTAGTCACCTGGTGTCCCCCCCTCCCCCCTGGGGGGAGTGGTGGCTCTCTTGACAGTGTCTGTGTGGGAGCCATGGACGACAGGATCTGTGGTGACTCACCTGTGCTAACCTGTGACCCCGGACCCCCTCCCTTGCCTGTCTGGTGTCTGGACCCCCCCCCCCCCCCCCCCCTTCATTTATAAATGGATGTTCATCTATAGCCTGTCCGTCCATGGGAGTCCTTCAATGTGGTTCTTTGAAGTTTTTTCTTGCTGAGAAGGAGGGTCTAAGGACAGTGGGGGGAGCTAAGGACAGGGGGAGGGTCTAAGGACAGTGGGAGGAGCTAAGGACAGGGGGAGGGTCTAAGGACAGGGGATTTTTGGGACTTTTCATTTATCTCTGTGGTTGATTGTGTTTCTGTAAAGCCCTGTGAGACAACTTTGTTGTGATTTGGGGCTTTATAAATAAAACTGAATTGAAGTAAAAAAAAAAAAATCCAACATCTTAAAGGTGTCCTTCCACTGAAAACCACTTTTCCACAGTTCTTTTTGAACTTCATGGGTCACCCCGAGTTACCAACACATGCTGTGTTTGCTGTGTGGTGTGTCCCCTGGGAATATATATATATATTCGTATATATATATATATATATATATATATATATTCGTATATATATATATATATATATATATATATATGTATATATGTATATGTATATATATACTCCCCACTTCCCCACCCCCAAACCCTGTCTCCTCACCCCCGTCCTCGCACCAGTCTACGCATACAAACAACCCAACAATGACGTGTAAGGGTCTAAGGGTCTCACTAATACAGGCAATTGTGTTGATGTATGTAGCTCGGAGGCAGAGCCACCGCTGTGTGCCGACGGACAAGGTTTTGCCAAGTTTGATCGGACATTGTTCCATTTGAAATAGAGTTAGGAAAATACCCCATTTATCGTCCGTCAAACAACGGCCTCATGTTTCTATATAAATGTTAATGCTCTGTCCCCGAGCATGCAGTTTAGTCCAGGGGGATTTCTCTGAATATATGGACTCACAGCCAGCAGAAGGAAAAACTACACATCATTTTGGGAAAAAAAAATAAAGTAATCCAGCCTAAAATCCTGTTTTTCAAAAGGTCATGTTGGATTCATAAAGGCCTAACGTATTATGTTTGGACTTTTATTGTGTGTAGCTGAAACAAAAGGGTTTTTGTTGCCTCCAACTACAAACTTAATGTTTTTTTATTATCTCTAGAAGGGAAAGAAGTAGGTTTAATCAAAGTACAGTTCAGTAGTAGTAGTTACTGCACTCAAATAGTAACGAGTTTTTATTTAATCGTAACCATTCAACACAATTATCTGCTCTATCATGTTCAAAACAGGCTTTTTATATTATTTTAATTTTAATGTTTTAGATATGCCTTCCAGTCCTGACAGCAGGTAACAGTACTATTATAATTTAATAACTTAAATTTTGTTCTTCCCTTAAAACAAACATGATATGGAAAAGTTTTGATGGATAACGTTCTTCATTTACTCACACATATAATTTACACTTGTCTTTGAGGTCAGATGTTATTATTAGTCCAGATTAGTTAAATACTCACATCAATGAAACTGTATTTGTATAGTTATATCTTCATTAACAGGGAAAATAACAGTATCCTAACCTCTGTCAAAAGACCAAAGTGTGTAAATGTTGCTGGTTCAACCGACATAAAGATGAGGCTGATGTAAAAACAAGCGTCCTCCCCATCTGTATACTGTTTTATGTTTTTATTTATTTTTTTCTTTATTTCTCTAAGTTCTTCCACTCCTGATGTCATCCTTTGCTTTACAACCTTCACAGAGGTGGGAAGTAACTGAGTAAAAGTACTTCAATACTGACTTAACTAGACTTTTTCCTCATATTTATGCATTTATATTATCTCATATGTACGACAGTTTGTCATTATTTTGACTTTTTATCTCATAATTATGTTTAGTTTTTGTTTTTTTTAAATCTCACATGTGACTGTTTTGGTGTCATAATGATGTTTCATCCATAATTTTTTCCCCATTCCCTACTTGTATGACCTTTACCTTAAAGCAGGTTATTGACATATTTAGTTAAATCCAACAATATCTTGTGCTTCATATTTAACATTAGATCTAACATGTGAAATTTGGTTGTTGTGCGACGTCACATAACGTCAGAGTGACGTCATATGTGAATGAATATTGAAATGGACATATGTGACCCGCCACCACGAAACCAGGCATAAGTTGCGCTGAGCCGTTCAGAGCTCCAGCCAAATTTAGGCTGGAAGGCGATTCCTTATTTGTGTTTACATTTGATCAAAAAACGGTACCTTAACACCTCTATGTTCAGTTCCTGTGGTCATTACATTGAAATCCAATCAATAAAGGTGTTTATTGAGTCAATTATTTAAGCGGCGACAAAAGTTCAGGTATTGCTGAGCAAAGACAAAGACGACTTCCACCTCTTTTCGCCGAACAAAACGATCTCCGTTCCGTGGGTAAACACCCAAGTGTTTGGTACGAGGTAAAAGCTTATATTGAATGTTCTGTCCAATGGTGTAAGCCAAATGATTATAATACGTCACACTTCTGTCCTATTATTATAATATATAAAACTTCTGTGACATGTCCATCAGAGTGTCCTTTAACATCTGTGAATAATTTGTGTCAATCGGATACAAATTATTATGCGTTGCTAAGGACTTCCTACCCCAAAACAGTCCAAAACTTTAACGGACAATATCTAAAAATATGCAAATTGCAAAATATGTCCAAATGTGGATATTAAAATTACCATAACTTTGGTTCTACTTGTGATAGAAACATCATTTTTTCACCATCCTAAACCTTAGTTTCCACTCTACCAAGATACACACATAACTCTGTTTGGATTTACACACACTTATGCCTGGTTTAGTGGTGGTGGGTCACATATATGAAAAATGTGACCGAGGATTTCTTTGAATTTTTTTAAACCCTCTAAGGGATTGTTAATGACTGATAAAATAAATCATTAGTGAACACAGAACACTTTGATTTGATTTATTTCAGTGTAAAAAACAAGACAACAAAGATACCGTGGTACAGGCAGTAGACAGAAGGAAAAAAAAACAAAAAAAAGACAAAAACAGACAAATAGGTCCTATTTATGACACTGAGGATAACAGTCAAAGCATTGCTGCTTATTTCCAGAGTGGTCCAAACATAAACAACAACAATTGTAAAATAAGGAGAAATACATACAAATGACAAATACATACAAATGACAAAAAAATACAATACTTACGAACATCCAGATCCAAACCTTGGTGCTGCTTCATGATCTAGTTTAGATACTTTAACATTTTCCCATTTTTTTTCCTGGTTAAAAACGTATTATTTCATCCATGACAAAGAAATACATATTTACTTTTGATTTTATTACAATTAAGAAGTTGTACTTTTTGTATTTAAATAAATGAGTTAAATCAGTACTTGTACTTTTACCAGAGTATTTTTTCCACAAAAGTAGTTGTACTTCTACTTCAGTACATAATGTGAGTACTTTGACCATCTCTGACATTTATCTATATACTGTAAATATCTGTCAAGTCAGATTTTTCCCTTCAGCCCAGTGGAGCCACAGGTATACTAGAATAAACATTTCATAATAGAATTATTGATTTAATATGGATTCTTTTTTTTTTTATCTGTGCAGTGGGATGTATTCTCAAGGTGATGGAAAAGATTGCATGAAGGGTTTATTTATTTATTTATTTAATCAATCAATGAATGCTGGGAGAGAGCTGACTAAATGCAACACAGGACTTAGGTTGTGGATTTATGCCGAATATGAGGGTCAACTAAAAAACAACCACACTTTATGTTAAATGACGTCTATTGTTGAGAACAACTGACGAAGGGTCTTTAAATCTGCAGAAAAACCTACACATATGATCGATTGTCTAGATTCTGCTGTGTATCTTGCAAACATTACACAGAATAATAAAATAACTACCAACAAGAGAACTTTCCAGAGCAATAAAATCCTGCGTCAGAGTAAAGAAACTGCTGTGCAATGTCTTGGTGTCTTATAGGTTTTCAAATTCATGGGGTCTTTTACTCAAACTGCATTTACTGGATCATATTTCATGGCCGCTAAAGGACTTTCATCCACCATGCACTTGAGAGCTCTGGGAAAAATAGATTACAAAGGATGCAGCGATCCACTCCTTCAGCTCTGATACCAATAGTTGGGAGTTGGATATCAGCCAATATTGATCTGATACCAGTGTTTAAGAGATAAGCTGCACACCTGGAAGAAAAAGACTGATGTATAACATTTAGGATCCATAGGCTTTTGGAGATAATGTCATATGTAATGTGAACCTGAAGTGATGTGACAGAGATATTTCCTGTTAGCCACACATGTAAGTGTTTATGTGGAAGTAGAAGTATTGATTAAGTTTATTAATAAAGGTTAAACGGTAACAATTGACATTACAGATCGCTAATGAGGTGGTAATAATATGGTCATTTTATGGTTTAGGCGTTCGTTGACCCAAGTCAAGTCGACTAAAATATGACAACCTGTGTTTTTGTTTTGTTAAAGATTATCACTTGTCCCTTGTCAGCTGAACCCGCTTTATCCTCACTAGGGTCACAGGGGTCACTGGGGCTCTAATCCAGCTATAGTGGGTGAAGGCGGGGTACACCCTGTATGAGTCTCCAGTTCATCTCAGGACTGAACATATATAGACAAACACTCACTGTCACATTCACACCTATGGGTGATTTAGATTAACCAGTTAACCTATCAGTGCATGTGTTTGGATGGTGGGACGAAACTGGAGTACCTGGAGAAAACCCACGCAAAAATGGGGAGAACATGTAAACTCCACACACAAAGGTCCGGTGTGGGATTTGAACCAGGGTCCTTCTTGCACCAGTGTTAACCACTACACCATCGTCCCACCCCAAGGCAAATACTTTTATTACATTAACTGTTAAGATTCAAAATCGCAAAATAAAAAATGCCACTTTAGTGTCTTGCTCAAGAGCACATCAGCAGAGCTTGCTAATGAGCTGATCATTTGAATCAGGTGTGTTGGAGCAGGGTGACATCTAAAACATGCAGGACAGTGGACCCTAACGACCAGGACTGAAGACCACTGATCCAATTTAAATTTTGTCAGAAATGATAATGATAATGAACAAAAAACGTAATGATGGCCACGCCCATAAACCAACAGGAAGTCTGCCATCTTGGATTGAAATTTTAAAAGCTTTGAGCTTTTTCACTGTCATTGGAATTCAACAAACTGCTCCTTGGCCGCTGGGCCAAATGAGCTTAAAATCGGTGACAACGATCTAGACAGGTCGGACATCAAAAGTTATAAAAAATTTTTGGAAAAGTTGCATTGTTTTTGTGCTACGCTGTCGCAAATTTTGCAAAGTTTTTGAGAAAAATGACCACTACATAAATTGCTTTAGTTCGCACACACGAACACTGATCTGGCTGAAATTTGACACAGACGTCTGTCTCCCAGGTCTACATCCATTTAGCTAAAGACATTCTGATTTTGTACTATAGCGCCCCCTAGAAATGTACTTTTATTAAAATGGCTGCAGTTCAGACA
Organism: Siphamia tubifer; assembly: GCA_020466265.1. Taxonomy (NCBI): domain Eukaryota; kingdom Metazoa; phylum Chordata; class Actinopteri; order Kurtiformes; family Apogonidae; genus Siphamia; species Siphamia tubifer. The sequence continues at coordinate 5,193,393 of CM035796.1, forward strand.
TACAAACACCGATCTGGCTGAAATTTCACTCAGACATCTATCTCCCGGGTCTACACCTGTTTGTCAATACAAATTGTGATTTTTCTCTATAGCGCCCCCTACAAAATCACCTTTACTAAAAAGGCTGTAGTTCGGACAGACAAACACTGATTTGGCTCAAATTTGACTCAGACGTCGCATGGGGAGGCAGTTGCGAGGGACAGCAAAGGCCTTTGGGACTGCTTGCAGTTTTAATAATGTATTTGTAACTGCTTATTACCAGTAATTTCCATGCAGGATCCAGTGCAACAAATATTCAGAGAATGTCTAATCTCGCCCCTATTTTGTACCAATCTCAAGTTTCTATGACAACCCGTTCTTGAATTACAGCCAATAATGTTAGTTTGACCTTTTTGCTAAATGCAACCTTGACCTTTAACCTTTTGCAAGATTGATAATTTCATTATATGTATGTATGAGTCACTGCATGTAATATAATGATAATATATCCAGTATTGATTAAGTTATAGTGTGATATGACACACTTGACACACAGACGAACAGTGTTTATTTTGCAATATGTGACCTTTGACCTCCAGAGATCTCAAAAACTATTGTCTGTAGGTGATAACACCAATAATGTGTAATAAAAACAAAAAGCTAAAACTACTAGAACCAAATTACAACACAAGTTCTTTCTTTTGAAATTTTTTTTTACTTAATTGATCTGCAAATTGTTTCATACTATTTATTATTTTGTATCATTGTTCATTTTTATTGATCATTTTGGCTGTTTTTATTCATTTTCTTGCTTACTTTCATTCATTTTTTTTTTTTTACTGTGGAACTGCTAGTCTTAGTAGTTAAAGGGTTAATAACCAATGTTCAATGTATTGTTTGTAACTAACTTTCATGACACTGACGTTGGTTCTTTTACCAACTGCGTTCAATAACTTGCCTGAATAATGTTGAGACAATTACTGCCAGTCAGCTGTAAAATAATAGATATAGATACTTGGAGTAGTTTGAGAAGTGTCTTTAAACCTTAGAATGAAAGATGAAAAACAAGGCTGTGAATTCCCTTCATCTTCTTCCCACTCTCACAATTTCTCCCACTCAACCAACTACCCCATGTTTTTCAGACACTACTGCACTCTCTCCTTCAACCCCTCTTCTCCTACATTGTAAATATTTCTTTCTTCCTATCTTCATCTTATTGTGTGTGTGTGTGTGTGTGTGTGTGTGTGTGTGTGTGTGTGTGTGTGTGTGTGTGTGTAGGGGGGGTCTTCTCTAGCTTTGTACTTTAGATTTTCCTCTGTGCCCCGACCTCTCTGCCACTATTACTGTGTAGTTTCACAGGCTCTCAGGGTGCTTTGTATCCCCCAGACACAATGCCATCTATTCATATTACATCAAGAGACACTGACACCAATTACTTGAAGGGTACATAAGGCTGCACAACCCCATGATCCGGAGGATGAAGAAAGAATTGAGACAGATGGACAGAAGAGGATCAAAGAGGGACAGAAACAGAGACAAATGAGTGAAATTACCGTGTATGTAGCAACTGAGTGAAGTTTTAGGAGTTAGAAAGTGTGGTAAACTGAAGATCTAGTCCGCATTAATATGTCTTAATACGCAGTGTGTCTTCTTACGTTACAAAAAAATTGTCCACATGTTCATCTGAGAAAACCCAAAAATACGACCAATGTCCTTCAATGTCACTGACATGTTCTATTAGTAACAAGGAGAAACAACAAACCCCCCCCCCGGCACATATGTTACATGATTGGCCTGTTCTCTTATCATTGAGTAAAGACATTTTTGGTGACTGTGACCTTTGACCTACTGTACATTAATCAAAATGTAATGGGATCTAGTAGGGCTGGGACGATATGCTTTTATGCTGATTCAATTCTTTTACGATTTTTTTGGGTGCCAATTCAATTTAAATTACGATTATTCGACCTTCTTGTTTTTTTCGCTTGCTTTTTTAACACCAGACAATGGGAAAAACTGCTTTGTTGATATAAAATGGTACTGTCTCTCTGTATATATTAGTGCATATTTTATGTATATTTTATTTATTTATATTTTATATGTATTTTATGTATTACACCAACCTGCCAAAGGGACTAAAGGTGGAAATGCTATAACCTGGTACAGGCATCTCTCCTTCAATGGATAATGTGTATATGTACACTGTCCCTTAAATAAACAAGAAATTAAAAAGCAGAATGATGACGCCTCCAGATCATATCAGGAGCCATATTTCCCCAAAAAATGCACATCATATGTGTGTCAGTTCAGATTTATTCAGCAGTAATATATTTGAACCAGACTTTGGGAAGTAAACGGTCACATTTATCTGCACAAATTAACATACCTCATAATAAAGTGAACTTAAACTCTCATTTCAAAGCCTGGACTGCATGAAAAAGAGGCAAACAAATGTAGAATATAAAATAGATTTTCTCCAGTCTTTACCTCAGGATGGTGTTTTGCTAAATGCGCAGTAATGTTTGTGGTGTTTCCGCAGTATGACATGTGTGTCATTATTCAATATGACAAAATATGTTCAAATATTGATTTTAATTTCTTTAACAATGGACAACACATAAATTTATTTTTTTTTTAAAGAGCATATGCATGGGGGAAAAAAATTACAGTTTAATGTGATTATCTTAAATCTAAAGGGAATGTGATGAGGAAATATATTTAAATACTATATGCAAATAGAAAAATGAAAATCGACTGGACTTTTAGTAAATATATGTTCTGTAGATATGGTGCAACATGGATGTGGTCAAAGTTTTTTTTTCCAGAATAACATAAAAAAAAAAAATGCACACACTTTCCAACCCAGACTTTTCAGCAGTTTTGTCGAATGTTCCATTTAGTCCAATGTCAGGTTCAGCATCTTATCATGTGTCACTGGAGCTGTCGTCTTGGTCCTGGGTTTGGAATGTCAGGTCAAAGTGTATATAGATTTATATCACCTGAGATCAGCAAATTTGGGAAGTAATGTTTTATGTCTTCGTTTGTTTCAAATGTCAGACCTGTCTTTCCCAAAAAGCCACAAATAAAAGGACAGAGAAAAGTGATGTTTTCAGAAAGAGGCAGGTATTATAAGTGTTCTTCATCCTGCTCTTTTCCAGTCATTTTGATTGGAATTTTTTTTTTCTGTCAATATGACCTACTTTATGTTGAAAATATAATTAATGCACATTAGTTACGTTAAGTTAAGTTAAGTTAAGTGAAGTGAAGTTAAGTTACGTTACGTTACGTTACGTTACGTTACGTTACGTTACGTTTAGTTTAGTTTAGTTTAGTTCAGTTTAGCTCAGTTTAGCTTAGCTTAGTTTATTTGATTAGGACAATGCGCATTAATCAATATATCAGTAAAAATATCAATAAAAATATGCCGGGGTTAGCATAGTTGCTAAATTTCATCCATCGTCCTAAGACAGGAATAAGAAAAGAACAATAAAACAAACAAACAAACATGAAAAAAATATGTAGACATTCAACCAATACACCAATACAAGAACCAACACATCACAAACGCAAAATACATACAGAAGAACAGAAAATAAAACCATGTTCACACTATACAGTTGAGATTGGCATTGATTGAACTCTTCACCAGGTTAGTAAAAACAGCCTCTGTGCTGCCAGTTGTACAGTTAGTTCACTGTCTATAGTTCTTCCAACTTACACCTGAATATGAACCTGTCTATAGTTATTTATTCATACTTATACGAGTACGCTGTTGGTGGTTTACAGGGAAGTGGGTGTTCAGCTTTGAAATTAAATATCTATACATGTATTTTAAACATATTTCTTTGCCATAAAAAGTAGTGTGTACAGTTTAAAGTCTATAGTTCTCTATAAATCCATGCAAGACAACTGTGTGTATTGAGCAGCCCTATTATTTTCCCCCCAAATAAGTAGGTAAATGGACCTTTATCATTGATATACAAATGATATACTATGATATTACTCATGGCTCAGATGTAAAAACCTGTTCTTAAGTCTTTGTTCTGGTTCTGGACTATCTGGACTATTGTATCCATGGCTCACCCTACAGGCTTCCTGGTAGTTTTCCTGCTGCAGGTGTTTCTATAAGGTGTCTGTGTTTGGTGGTGGCAGCCTTCTGTCTGTGCATTTAACACTTCTGCTACACATTCTCCTTTGACTGGTGTTGTGCCGTGTTCCTGTTTAAGGTCTTTGCACCAAACATTATTGGTGCCATTTTATCTGACAAAAACGTAGGTTGATAAATATCAGTTTTATATGACCACAAGTTAATGATTTTAATTAATGATATTTTATAATATTAAATCTACTGCAGGTTTCATTATGAATGTGATACCTTCATTCATAACAAACTCCAAAATAATTATTAAAACATAAATAAATCACATCACCATATAATGGTACATCCTTCCCTGCTTTCATCCATCCACTGATGGAAGCTTCATTTTCCTATCATGTCTTCTCCCTCTCTAACATGACTCCATTTCTCCAAGTGTAATGTATTTGTCTGAGAGAGCCATTGTGTTCCATTTGGGATGACTCCTTGAGGAAAGAAGAGGAACAGAGAACCACAGAAACAAGGATTCATATCCAATCTACCATGATGCTTTGCTCTGCAGCTCTTGAACTGAAGTCAATTTCCTGCATCATAATTTCTTCTCTCAAGACTCAAATATGCCGACACATGTAGACACTTGCAGATCCACTCTGGTACAGAAGTGGGACTGGATGTCCCACTTCTGGCACACACCTGACCATATATATATATATATATATATATATATATATATATATATATATATATATATATATATATATATATATATATATATATATATATATATATATATATATATATATATATATATATAACAAATGCTGTGTGCTCTGTGTTCGTCAGATTTGTGTACACATGTGCTATGTATGTTTATGATAGATAGATAGACAGACAGACAGACAGACAGACAGACAGACAGACAGACAGATAGACAGATAGATAGACAGATAGATAGACAGATAGATAGATAGATAGATAGATAGATAGATAGATAGATAGATAGATAGATAGATAGATAGATAGATAGATAGATAGATAGATAGATAGATAGATAGATAGATAGATAGATAGATAGATAGATAGATAGATAGATAGATAGATAGATAGATAGATAGATAATTTTATTATTTATTTATTTATTTATTATACTCGTTTTATTTGCATCATTATTGTTGGTAAAAGTCATGTAGCATAAGAATAACGATAATAATAAGTAAAGGAAAAAGGCTTTACATCAAAAATCAAGCAATTTTTTTTTACTGTGTATTGAAGCAGTCACATGTAATACATACATATGTACTGTATGCAAAATGTATACATAAGCAAATTAGTTGTAAAAGTTTATCCAGCTGTAGCTGTTACTGCAGTAGATGTCAGGTAGCAGATGGTCTAAGCAGTGCAACACACAAAAACAAATGACATACAATGTACACACAAGTGACAGCAGTGCTGTTCTTCTGCAGGTAATTATAGAGCACACTGGCTGTGAACTGGACCTGAACATCCAGAAAAACATCCACAGTCTGCAATAAAACACATCCTTGACTGATTCTAGAGTTTTGTTTTACTAGCCTTTAAATGTCTTTTTTTTTTATGTCAGAAAGTACACTATGAGGAGTTTTTGGCTTGCATCTCCCACTGTTTTGGGTCAAGTTTGATTTAACCTAACTAGTTGTGAGAACACTTTCCAAGTCAGCGGACGGAATAGATAAAAATGATGGATCAAGCACAGATGGTATGCCCCCTGCAAACACACAGCCTAGAAAACCTAATAGCAGCCTATTTAATGGGTCAACACGATGATGGGGTTTATGATGTATTGGGCAATCTTCTACTCACATCCCGCAGCGTTTGAGTTGTATTCCTGCCTCCACAGCGTTTGTGAAGACCGACTCAGCCCCAACATTCAACAAATTCAACAGCAGATGAAACTATGAAGGAAAAAAAAAAGACAGAAACATTCTTCAAAAACACAGTCACAACACATTTGTTTTCTAATTTTATTTTATTGATGTCACTCTCCCAATGCGTCAGGATCACAACAGTGTTACTCACGCAGTAATGACTTCACAACTCAATAAAACACCAATTCTTTTGATATTACCAAATTTGACCCAAACCTCAATAGTTTTCACTGAACATGTTATGAGATTAAAAGCCTTTAAGTCAAATATTACCTGGAATGCTCTCCCAAAAGTGCATGGAAAATGAAGTAGTCATCTCTCATACAGACCCCACCTGTTCCATCCTGTGGTTATTTGCTCAGTGATTGGTATTGATCAAAAGCAGCAGTGTCTCCTGCAGAGGGAGGAATCATCGTTGCAGACAGTGATTTTATATGATCTGAAAGCACAAATCTTGATCAATTTTCTGTCAAGTTAAAAAGAAAATATGTTTCCTGTTTGCCTTAAAAAAAAAAGATTTTAATATTACATTTCACGTACATTCACTTTCTAACTCTTAATGTACTACCGTAATTTCCGGACTATAGAGCGCACCTGATTATTAGCCGCACCCACCACATTTTAAGAGGAAAACCGATTTTGTACATACACAGGCCGCACCTGTATATAAGCCGCATGTGCCCACATTAAAACATGTAACACAAACACAAAATTAACCCAAACCCGACTTCAAGTCCCGCGAATGAAACTAAATGTCCTTCATTAAAGTCCACAGTCCAAAAATCACAGCCGGCAAAATGAACGGAAAATGATACTTAAGGTTTGATGCAGACCTGCAGAGTCCGGGTCCCGTTGAAAGTAATCCAAGGAAAAAAAAAGTGTATATTTCCAAAGGTAAGGGAGGGAAAAATATATATCCACTATTGTCCGCCGCGTCCACAAACAGGTGGCTGGTCGCCGCCTCGCCTCATCTATCGCAGAGTCAGTGATAACTTTAATCTTTGGCAGAGAGTTCAGGTCAAACTCCTCCGTGCCAACGTGCAAAAAAAATCCACAGGGTCTGGTCGAGCCTCTGTCTTCTCTCACACACCGCCGCAGGTTTTTCTTTAAGCAACTTTTTACCCCCTCTTCACCTTTTTTTTGTCTGTCCCTCAACTTTACCGGTCCCCACGTAAACCCGTCACCCCGCGTTTGTTCCGCCCCTCCTTTTTCATTCAGTCTTCCTCGACGCATATATTCCACCGGTCTAAATCTTACCTTTTCTACTCGAGCGCCTCTGGCGGCCGTTAGGAAAATTACATAAATTGGCCGCATCACTGAAAAAGCCGCAAGGTTAAAAGTTTGGGAAAAAAGTAGCGGCTTATAGTCCGGAATTTACGGTATTTTGGTCTGTGTGCTGATGATTTAAACATACATATTAATGAAAAACATCAAGGAACAAGCCCAGAAGTAATTGAATGAAAAGTTTTTAGGGCTTTGGCCAAATCAGTGATATAATAGTTTGTCCATTTAAGGTGTAAGGTTGGTTGAATAGGGAACGATTTCTGCATTTATACTGAAGTCACATATATTCTGCAGCAGTTGCAGCACATTGCCTCATGGCCCCTTTGGATTTTCTCATGTTTAAAGCACAAATCCATCCTAAAGCAAATCAGTTATTGATCATTAATTTAAACTTTGACATGAATTTTAAAACACAGCACTGGAATTTTACCCTATCTGTCTCCACTTTCCTCCTTAGCTTAATTTTCAATGAAGATGTTTTAGACACTCTCAGTGAAGATGATGCAATAACAGCAAAGACAAGATACTTTTTTTTTTACATGTTTTAATTTTTTGTACTTTTTTCCACTTATCATACAAATTATACTAATGGTGATAGTGATGTTTCCCACAGATTGTGTTTAGGGGGTATAACTGATATTTTAATTTAAAAACTTGAATTAGGAAATTGTAAACGTGTGACAAAACACTCAAATGTCTAACAAGTATTCCTCATCTCACCCATTCTGGAATTACAGCCAATAATGTGATTTAGACTTTGCTGCTAAATGTGACCTTTGACCTTTTGCAATATTGATAATTTCATTATATGTATATATGCGTCAGTGCATACAATATTATGATAATATATACAGTATTGATTAAGTTATAATGTGATATGTCTATGTTTGACACACACAAACAGTGTTACACAAGTTAATTTTGTGACACGTTACCTTTGACCTCCAGAGATCTCAAAACTTATTGGTCGTAGGTGATAACATCAATTATGACAATTGTAGAAATCTTCCTTCCGCATCATTTGGTACCAATCTCAAAGTTCTGTGACCTTCTTCTTGAGTTCTTGAGTTATAACCAATAATGTGATCTTGACCTTTGACCTTTACTCAAATGGATCATTGCATCTGATATGAGCTATATGTATATGCCCATGTAATTTCATGGTGATATCTCAAGTATTCATTGAGTTATAGCATGATATGTCTCTGCACACACACACACACACACACACACACAGATTAATGATGCACTGCAGAACTACATTCAAATCTTCTACATCCTGTGTCATGGACTGGGTGAAATTAATAAGTGCAATTTTAATAGAATTATGCATTTAACGCAAAACACTAATGTTAAAATTAGTACCACCATCACTAACATCAGGTACATAATATATAATCTAATATATTAAATATTTATTTTTAATCTATGATAATTGTGTTTTATTTTCCATGAATAAACAGACTGAAGAAAGAAGGGAATATTTATGCACTGCTTGTTGCAAGATGGTCAACACCTTAACTGAAGTGCTAGCTGAGTCTTCAACTAACATAGGCTTCATGTTAATGTGGTACTTTGAGCTGAAAAGAAAACCCTTCACTGCAGAGTGTGCAAAATCATTTATGTCAGTTGACTGTTCTGTCTCTGAGTTATTTCGAATTTAAATTTCCCAAAAAATACACAAAGAAGCACAAACAAAGGCAGATAAAAAAAAAAACAGTGTGGAGAAATCCACTAAAACATTTTTAAAAAAGCAGTGGAATATCCAAAACATATTATAAACTCTTCTAAAATATACTATAAAACACAAAAAAAATTATAAAATAATTCAAACATATGCAAAAAGATGATTATATATGCAATTAAGGTGTTTATTTAACATCTTCAACCATTTCAATAAAACAAATTGAAGGTAAACAACTGTAAACTATTGTTGGTAGAGTGGGTTGTTGTGGGTCGACGGTCCATTTATTATTTGAACATCAGGGGGCGCTGATGAGTTTTGGAAAACAAAACCTACAAAAATTAATAAATCCATATTTTCTTCTTGGTTTGATGTGAAAAAACATTTTACATTTTACATACAACTTCAAATTTTTACCTTTGTTTTAACCTTAAAAATGTAATATGGAAATATTTACATTTACAAACTATAATGTAACAATAAAATGTGAAAAACCTGCAACCAATATGAAATGTCTATAGAAAAGTCAGAACAATTTCAACAAGTTTTTGCTTCTTCATGTAAAAAATAAATGTTGAAGCAAAACATTGTAAAAAATTGCATTTATTTTTCATTGGAAATTTGCGTTTTTGTTGGGTTTTTTTGTTATTCCCATCTTTTTTGTTTGTATAGGTTGTAAAAGAAAAATATTTTCACTATTTAATGGTGGTGTTTTGCACAAAATCAAAGATAAAAGTTGGGAGTGATTATTTACATGATATTTACATGATATTCTATTAATGTACTGGTGCGGCCCACTGGGCTGAATATGGCCCTTGAAAGAAATTGAACATAAAAAAACATGCAGGACACTGGCCCTCGAGGACCAGGACTGGGCACCCCTGCTATCACCTTACCACTTAAAAACCAGGGGGTGCAAGTGAGTTTTGGAAAACAGGTTCAAAACATACCTTGAAAAACCTTGAAATACCCCTGGAAAACTTTCAATGGACATAAATAATGATTTAAAGCACTTTTTAATCAGATTTGAAGGTGGTCCAGAATGACCCTTTTTGGACCCTGTACATAGCAGCTTCAAACAACTGATGAAAGTAGTTTGCTAAGGTGCACAGCTGTTAGCAGTGACAACACGCATTGATCGTTACTGAGAGAAAGTAGCTCCAAGTTATTACGAGATGCGAGTTTTTGTGCCGTGAGTATTTTATGCAAATAAATCACTCATCCAAACCTGCCGGGACTACTTTCGCTTTGACCAAAACTGGATCAGAACTGGGCTCATGGGACACTGTCGGGCATGGGCGTCACACCTGTGGGCGATGGGGGTGTTACGACACCCCCACTTCTCCAACCAGATCATTTCATACCCTTCACTTTTTCCTGAGTTTATATATTGTATCGTTACTGGATCCAGGAAACGGACACAGAGTTGATCTCACTTACTTTTTATTTCAGGATAAACAGTTACTGTCGTCACAATCACACCAAACAAACATCAATAACATTTCGGGGCTGTTAAAATATCTATGGTTTAAACTGGTTACCCGCCCGGGCGGCACAACAGCATATGTAAATGAAGCGCACCTCAGTTTATTGTTAATGTAAACAGCTCTTCTTCGTGGTGTTAACAAACAGTCAACCAGTAAATAATGAGAAATGTTACTGTTGTTAAACTAAACTATGTCTTGTTCTGGTTCTTAAACTGTTTTCACTGATGTTCCCCCTGAGGAACATATTCTTAGTCGTCTCCCCTGACATGGACAAAACATTTTTGTAAGAAAAAAGAGGAACAGTGTCTGTAAAATCAGTGTCTGATTTTTTTAAATCCTTTTTATCTCATAATTTTTACTTTTTATGTAATAATTTTGATGTTTTAATCTCCAATTTTTTACTTTTTATGTAATAATTTTTACTTATAAAATGAATAAATGTTTAATTGAGGAAAAACACATTTTTGTTATTATTTTTGGCCTTATATTACTTTTTTAATATAAAAAATGTCATCATTAATGGATATTTGTTTGTTAATTTTGCTCATGTGCCACAACCTAGAACACCCCCACATTTTGACACCCTTTCTATCGGGGCTAAGTCACCCGTACAGATTCGTGTGAAAAATCCCAAACTATCCCTTTAAGAAAACCCTTCCTTCACCTCAGAGGACATTGGTAGCGTAAGGATGAGCACATGTTCCACATTACCAATACAAACAGCTAACCTAAAAACACGCTGACACACATAATATACAGTCGTAGTTTCCTTCCTGGACAGGATTAATCTCAGTATTTCCTACTCAGCATTCCCTTCACAGTGGCATACAGATATCCACACCCACTTCTCAGACAGCACTTCCAGTCAGATACTGGACACTCAGTGATGTATTGGAGGTCAGTGGACTAAACATTTGTCCTCTGTGGACTGCAGGCTCCATGGTCTGCTTGCTCAGCACACAACTGTTATCTCCAGCTATGGTATACCAGGCAGGAGCGGCTCAGTTAGGATATGCTGTCTGTACAGTAAAGTGTGTGTCCATACGTCTATGACAAGCTCCGGTAGAAAGATGTGTGTGTGCGTCAGAGTGTGTCTAAAGATTACATAGACAGGTCTGCGCTGTCAGTTTGAAGCTTGTTATAAAATCAGAACATCCCATAATAGACAAAAGATTTGACTATGGAGAGTAACTAAGAAGACTCTTGGATCATTTTAACTTTTTCATGGTTAGATTCACAAAAAAAAAAACATATCACATGACAAATCCCTGCACTGCTGGTATAAATAATCTTGTAGTATCCATGTCAAACATCTCCTACCAACTGGATTAACAATAAATCCTTTTGAAAGCTCTGCGATAAGGAAAAAAAGAAGCACATCATATTCAAAGTAAGCTCTGACGATGAGCACGTACACAGAAATGCTCTGCTTCTTATTTCATTTTGATGTGACAGTTCAGTTCTTGACTTACTGTGAGAATTGGGAGAAGGTTTTTGGGGTTGTTTTTTTTTTTTGCTATGTTCTAGTTAATTATCTGATATTTTAATTTTATTTAATGCCAGAAAAAAATGTGATCATTAACTGGATATTTTAATTTAAAAAATTGGCTGCATATTTTTGGAACGAGATCAAGTTTTAGTCGTTTGAATCTCAATATAATACGTATGTAATAATATGAAAATGATCATAGTTTTAACACTGTGGTACTGTGATTATAGCCCACACAGAATTAGAGGGAAAGGCAAATGTATTTGTACATAACATTTCATGTACAGGACAATTCAAGGTGCTTTACATGAAACATATAAGAAAATTAAACTGATTGGTAACACTTTATAATACCTACACACAATTGATTATGTATTAACCATTTATTACCCATTTGTTAATGTCTTATAAAGGTTCATACTAATGTCTTCCAAAGATAAATGTAAAATTAGATTATTTTTAACCAACAGGTGCAGTGTTTGTATATGTGCTTTACAGGTAAACAAAGAAACAGTTGTAAACACTGCACCTGTTGGTTAAAAATAATCTAATTTTACATTTACACTATTATGAACCTTTACAAGACATTAACAAATAGGTACGAAATGGTTAATACATAGTCAATTGTGTGTAAGTATTATAAAGTGTTACCAAATGATTAAAATAGATTAAAAGACAATTAAAATGAGAGACATAAAAACATTTCAAAACCGGGGCCGGTTGTTCTCTGTCTGGTCGGCGTCAGGTGAAACACGTCCCCGGACACGCCACATTTGAAGGGGGTACCGGGGTTCCAGCTGTCGGGAGTCGGGTCGGTTCGATTTCCCTTTATCCCTCCACCTTTTTTTTCCGACGACAACCTCAGATCAGACGAGACACTGAACGTAAGCAAGTGAAGGAAAAGAAACTGACCAGGATTTTCTCTGTAGCAGCGAGCGAAGAGGGAACAACCTGGTGCAGAATCCCTGTGTTTATACGTAGATACTACGTAATAAAGTGAAACCAAAGTGCAGAATAGTCAGTATCATCAGATGGAATTTTGACTTTGAAAACCCCCCACCTCTGAAAACTCCTCTGAGCAGCTAAAAAAAAAACAGCCTACATTTGAAGTCCAGAGACCACGTAGTGTCCCCTCACACCAAGGACATAATGAAATATGTGCCCAATGATGCCTAAAATGTCTCACACAATATGAAATATGAACATCGGCCAAGCACCAAATGTGGGTAAATGTGGGCACTGGTGTGTAAATGTTTAGACAAATAGTTATGGAATAAAAACTATGGCAACAGTCTCTACACACACATAAACATGTCACCAAATCAAATAATGGGCCTATTTTTCTTCAGCTTCACATTTCATCAGTGTTGGATGTTCAAACTCACAAAGGTTAAAGGAAAACTGACTGAACATAAGTTTATCTGAAACCACTAGATGACAGGAGGGAAAGTAAAACTAATGACAAATGCAATTAACTAGTGAAATACATAATGTCAGCATGGACGTATATTTAGGTTTCGGGCGTCACGGTGGTGCAGTGGTACCACCATATCGTACCTCACAGACAGAAGGTCCCTGGTTCAATTCCCACACCAGACCTTTCTGTGTGGAGTTTACATGTTCTCCTCGTGTCTGTGTGGGTTTTCTCCAGTTTCCTCCCACCATCCAAACACATGCACTGATAGGTTAACTGGTTAATCTAAATCACCCATAGATGTGAATGTGACAGTGATTGTTTGTCTATATATGTTCAGCCCTGAGATGAACTGGAGACTCATACAGGGTGTACCCCGCCTTCACCCATTGTAGCTGGATTAGACCCCCAGTGACCCCACTGACCCTAGTGAGGATAAAGTGGGTTCACATGATGAGATGAGACAATATTTAGATTTTCTACAGCTCTATCCTTCAGTCCGTGACACAGGATGTAGACTGTTTGAATGGAGTTCTGCAGTGCATCATTAACATTGGTTGGCAGAGATTATTGTAATCAGTGTGTGTGTGTGTGTGTGTGTGTGTGTGTGTGTGTGTGTCGGAGATACATCACGCTATAACTCAATGAATATTTGACATATCACTGTAAAATTACATGGGATTATACTGTTGTGGATTTTCGTCATGGATCAAGGATGTCACCACCAGAAGTTGAGTAAGAAAAGGCTCTGTTTATTTTGACATGTACGTGTCTTTTACAGTCCATTTTCAGTTACCAGTTACCCACGCTAAACCTGCTCTAATCAGTTCCTTGGCACAGTTTCAGCTGTGTGAACATCTCTACCATAAATATGTGTCTATATATCTTTACATACATATAGGTATATATTTCATTCAATACATATAGCTAATGTGCAGCAGATGCAATGATCCATTTGGGTAAAGGTCAAAGGTCATTGTTACATTTATGAATCAGTAAGGTGTAAAGTTACTGCCAAAAGCCACATGACGGTGGGGAGACAATTGTTTCTCCCACTTGCAGTACTTATGAATGACATTTTGCTTTTGTAAAACACAATGAGCTTGTTTGTGAATCATTGGTTGTGAATAAAACACATTTTTTGTGGTTGTGAGTTTTTGGCAGGGGGGGTGAACTGTACGCCGGTGGGCCGTGCTGTGTCTTTTATACTCGTCACCCTCTTGAATCACCACTCTGACATGTGTCTAAAAGTATTTATCTTCAAACACCTCCAGAAGGGAACAGTCGTCTGACGCCTTTATTTAAGCCTATGTGCAATAACCATGGTTGTGAAGAGGAATCAGTTTACATCTACTCATGAAGGAAGGCCTGTCAGATTAACTTTTCTACATTACTACAGATAAACTAGTACATGTCAACACAGCCGACAACATCAAAGACCATTAAATAAGTAATATCAAGATTTGTATAATATGTGACTAAAAATAATACTATCTGAAGTGGGTGGTGTGGGTGGTGTTTGGCAACTTTGTTCTGCCCATTACCAGTGTTTACCCACATTTACTGGCTTGTAGATTTGTTTTGTGACAAAATATATGTAGATTTTATCCTTTTGCAGCATGCTACCCCAAGATAGGAAAGCTTACTTCAGTGTAGTTTCACTCTGATTAGATTGTCTGCTGTTTTGTAATATTTTCCAAAGCACTAAGCGTGGGCTATTGAAATGTAAATGTGGGCCATAAAATGTAAGTGATTAAATATTCACTGCCATAAAACAGGTATATTTATTTTTAAAAAGAAAAGTACTATTTTAATCCATGTGTATATATATATATAAAATCCATATATATATATATATATATATATATATATATATATATATATATATATATATATATATATATATATATATATATATATATATATATATATATATATAAAATCCATATATATATATATATTCGTGTGTGTGTGTGTGCGTGTGCGTGTGTGTGTGTGTGCGTGCGTGTGTGTGTGTGTGTGTGTTTCACACTGTTTCAATATAAACTGGGATCAGCACAGTGAATATGATGTGTTTCTTGTTAAGTGTTGTTTCAGAATCTGCCAATTGTGTCTCAAACTTTCTCCAAGTATTTGTGAAGCTTTTTTGTGTCATTGTAATTTCTTACCTTTTTTTTTTTTTACTTTAATTGTCTTCATTACTCAACGCTGGATGACTAATTTATTTTAGTAATTTCTTAATTATTAAACCTGTTTCCATTTTACTGATATGCAGTCACAAACAATAATTTCTCCTGTTATAAGTAGAAAAGTGAAACCTATTTTGCTGCTTTTTTTCCAATCCTCAGGAGTTTTCACATGTTTGCTCTGAATATAAATCTTGATGAACTTGGTGACAATGGTGCAGACAGAAAAACTGAAAACAAAGTGCCAGTTCACAGCTGTAATTAACAAGGAAGCATGAAAAGATAAATCTAAAATAACTCTATTCTCAGAAGCAACATGATGGATAATATTCATTTTTTTGTAACTGAACAACAACTAAATGTGAATATAGAAAATAAAAGGCAACCATGTCTCATGAGGTGTGCACTTTAAATGAACTAATGAATAAGGAACAGAAAGAAAGAACCAACATAAGCAGAAGATGGAAAGGTAACAGGTCAGTGGATTTTACCTTTTACATTATAAATAGCTGCAATGATTATCACCTTTGTACGGTGAGAATGACCCTGCGACAAATGAAAGTATTCCACAGGGGCCAATTAACATCTAACAATGGTTTTTCAATGTGTGAATTCCAAGAAATATTATTACATACTGTTAGGTATTGTTTTACACAGAAGTCACACTAGTGCATTTTATTTCAAATGCAGTATTTTATCTTTGGACCAAATCACATTATTTTATGCCTTATGACAAAGTAAACCAAAAAACTGATTTGAGTTATTTGAACATTAAGACATGGAAAAGAAAAAGAAAACACACAGTAATAAACAATATAAGTATATTCAAAAGGAAGGAGTCAAATTTAACACCTAGAAACGTTAATATAGTAAGAAGGGGTGGGATTTTAGAAGGAAAATCCCCTTCCTACAAAAGAAAAAGAGCACCACATTTACTAAGAAATATATATATATATATATATATATATATATATATATATATATATATATATATATATATATATATATATACTCAATAATAATAATACATATTTGAAGAGTAAAGTTTAGACTCTTTTCTCTGTCTTTGTCTTTCATGTCTGTCTATAACCTATGTTACATGGGTAGTCACCTGGTGTCCCCTTTCCCCAGCTCTCTCAACAGTGTCTGCGTGGGGAGCCATGGACAACAGGATCTGTGGTGACTCACTTGTGTCCTGCCCTGACCTGTGACCCCCTGCCCCCCCCACCCCTCCTTCTTCTACAAATGGACGTCCATTTATAGTCTGTCCGTCCATGGGAGTGGATCTGTCCTTCACTGTGGTTCTCCTCAACATTTCTTCTTTTTCCCACTGGGTTTTGGAGTTTTTTTTCTTGCCAAGAAGGAGGGTCTAAGGACAGGGGATGTTTGGGACTTTTCATATATTTCTGTAGTTGATTGTGTTTCTGTAAAGTGACCCTGTGAGACAACATTGTGGTCATTTGGGGCTTTATAAATAAAATTTAAATGAATGCAAACTCCACACAGAAAGGTTTGGTGTGGGATTTGAACCAGGGTCCTTCTTGCTGCTTGACCAAAATTAATACAATTTTATGTTATGAATTTTAGTCGACTAAAATATGACAACCAGTGTTTTTGTTTTGTTAAAGATTATCACTCGTCCCTCGTCATCTGAACCCACTTTATCCTCACTAGGGTCACTAGGGTCACTGGGGTCACTGGGGGCTACAATGGGCAAAGGTGGGGTACACCCTGTATGAGAAGCCAGTTCATTATTTCTGTCGTTGATTGTGTTTCGGTAAAGCCCCGTGAGACGACTTTGTTGTGATTTGGGGCTTTATAAATAAAATTGAATTGAAATTGGATTGAACTTGTCTTTATTAAGGATGGTGGTCTTTGGTGACAGGATTAATCTATTTCAAAAACATCAACATTCCAAGACACTCATCCTCTACACATTTTAAATGCCTTTATTTTATGGGCGAGTCATGATGTGCTTTGTTCCATGTTACAATTCAACAAGGTTGAGAGTTATTGGGACTGTTGCGCTTTCAATTCAATTCAATTTATTTTGAATATGCAACAAATAAAAAATAACCACATTAAAAAATTTTTTTTTGCATATACATGAAAAAACAAAATATTGCTTAATTTGCACATTGGAGGAGTGGGAGGTACTAATAAAGTATTTTCTCCTAAATATATTACTTTATTAAAAATAATAAAGTAATATATATATATAATTATATATAAAGTATTAAATTTAACCTTGACAATAATTATTCATTGATCACATATAGGACACCCCCCCACACACACACCATCCGTCACTGTTCCGACCTCAACACTTTTAAATCCCTTTTAAAAACTCATTTATTCAAGATTGCTTTTAATGTTTGATTACTTTTTAATTCTGTCTGCTTTCATTTGTGATTGCTTTGTTTTCTATTGTTTGTTTTCTATTGTTGTTGGACTTTTATTGTTCTGTTTTTACTGCATGTAAAGCATCTTTGAGTGCCATGAAAAGCACTATACAAATAAAATGTATTATTATTATTACTACTATGTTTACAGATGCTAATTTCTAATTCCACGAAAAGGAAAGAGGGGTGTTCACGTTGGACCTCCCCAAATATATATATGATAGTCAAAATGAATAATTCATACCTTTTATTTTAAACATGTTTTTATTTTATTGGACTGCAGTTTAAAAAGGTGACCCGTTGGTTCAGTGCAAGGCTCTGTTCCAGATCTAAGTGAAATATGGTAAAAATAAAGTCTGTTTTATAATCTAGCTTTGTTATTTAAGATGGAAATGTTTCATGATATTTTGTTCTGTACATGTTTGATGTGTGATTTACACAAAGTGTGAGAAAATAAAGCAAAGACACCATTAAGAAAGTGTTTCCTTCATCAGCACCTTTATGTTAATCACCAAACATGACGGGCAGGAGGGGGTATGAGATAAATACAGGTAGGAGTAAAGGTGAAAACCATGCTGTGTGAGGATGGCAGGAAGGGGCATGCAAGACTCATTATCGAGTAGCACCTCGTATGAGCGTATTTGTACGTGTTGGTATCTGTGAGAGCAGAAGGCTGCATCGATAGAAAGGGAAGAGGAAAAATGGTAAAATGAGACAGTGAGAAAGGCAGCAAGATGACAGATAAAAAAGAAATACAAAAAAACAAAACAGTTAAAGAACATTCAGTTTGAAGTTAACTTTCTGCTAGAGGTAATACAGGTAGAAAAAAACAAAACAACAACTTTTATTTCCTTCCTCTACAAAGACATTTTCTGTTCCCCTACAATTCAAATGTTTCTGTTATTCTTTCTATTTTAGATCTAAAGGCACAGGTGTTAAACATAGCCCATGGGACAAAAACAATCTGACAAAGGGTCCAGTTCAGCCCCTGAGATAAGTGTGGATTTGTAAAATGCAAATAAATACATAAATAAAAAAATAAATCACACCATAGTTGTTGGTGTTTTTTTTTATATATATATATTCAATTTTGATATCGATATTTACATCCATCAAAGACGTTATGTTTTTCCCAGAGTTTGTTTGTATGTCTGTTAGTTACCAAGATAACTCCAAAAGTTATGGATGGATCTTGTTGAAAGGTTGGGAGTGTCACTAGGAACAAAGGATTCTGGATCATTTTGAAATTTTACATTGAGGTAAATGGCGAATATATTTCAAAGTGATCTAGAATCTCTTCTGGATCACGACCAAAATGTAATCATTTGTTCCTTTTGATATACTCCCAACACATCCTGAAAACTTCATCAAAATCCGTCCATACGTTTTTGAGTTATCTATCTATCTATCTATCTATCTATCTATCTATCTATCTATCTATCTATCTATCTATCTATCTATCTATCTATCTATCTATCTATCTATCTATCTATCTATCTATCTATCTATCTATCTATCTATCTATCTATCTATCTATCTATCTATCTATCTATCTATCTATCATAAACACTGAGTACACATACACAAATCTGACAAACATAGCTCATCAATTGCTTATGTTATATATATATATATATATATATATATATATATATATATATATATATATATATATATATATATATATATATATATAATGGATTAGATTTCTATAGTGCTTTTCAAGGCACCCAAAGCGCTTCACATTAGTGTTCCATTATTCATTCACTCTCACATGCTCCCTCTGGTGGTGGTAAACTACATATGTAGTCACAGTTGCCCTGGGGCAGACTGACAGAAGAGCCTACGGCCCCTCTGACCACCACTGAACATTCATACCAGTGTGAGTGACACTGGAGGCAAGGAGGATGAAGTGTCTTGCCCAAGGACACAACAGACCGACTTGGAAAGAGCAGAAATTGAACCGCCAACCGTTTGGTTAATGGACGACCTACTCTACCAACTGAGCCATGGCATATGTACACCCTGTACATATGTAATACTGTATCTTTAATTGATTTTCTGAAACTTTGGTTGAGAATTTGGAATATTTTTGATTCTAAACTTGACTAGTTGGAGGCAGATGGGTAGAATAAAGACAGACAGTCTTTAGGCAGTTCACCTATTTGACGACGATAAGAGGACAGATGGATAAATGTTAAGCCACAGAGAGCGAGATGACCCACAGTGGAGAGAAGAGGCATCGGACTGTGCCGTCACTGTGACAAATCCATTTCAAGGACGAGCTTCTTCTCCATCTTGAGTTTGAGTTCATGTCCTCCAAGAAAGACACATAGCGCTGCCTCCCATGGAATGACTTTGTCCATTTACCTTCATGGTCTTCCACAACCTCACACAAATATAACCGCCAGCATTCAGAAGAAACACCAGCACATGTTACACCCCTGAAAACAGTAAAGATAGAATCAGGAGAGTGGTTTAAGGTTGTTTAATGCAACCATAACATTTGACAAAAAAGAAAAGGTAATGTCATCATGTCATCATGATCAGGTGAATGTATATAGTCGACATAAATGCATTAAACAGAACAAGCAACAAAAGAACCCTGAATTAGCACGTCTTTAGACTCATACATCTGGAAATGATTAGATTTTGGTAGTGGTCCAGAAGAGATCCTGGATTCTGGATCACTTTGAAATTTTACATTGTCGTAAATGGAGAATACTTTTGAAACTGATCCAGAATCCAGGATCTCTTCCAGACCACCACCAAAATGTAATACTTTGTTCCTTACAACACTCCCAACATATCCTGAAAATGTCATCAAAATCTGTCCATCATTTTGTACTTATCTTCACCCCCCATCCTCAAATCACCACCAAAATGTAATAATTTCCAGATCTCCCCATTACCAACCTACCCTGAAAATTTCGTCAAAGTCCGTCCATAACTTTTTGAGTAATCTAACAGACAGACAGACAGACAAAACAAACTCTTACAAAAACATAACTTTCTAGGATGAAAAAAATGTGCAAATCATGTAAAATATGTAAAACAATGGCAAAAATGTGAAGTTATCATCATTTATAGACAAAGAAAAAACTGAGAAGAAAATATGGAGTCATTTAATAAGTTATTACCATTGGAACCGTCGGTGGGCCGCATTTGGGACCTGCGCCGCATGTTTGAGACCCCTGCCTTATTTGAAATGGCAAAGATATTCTAGTCACATGAATATTTTAACTAGGTGTGTGTGTGTGTGTGAATTAATATTTATTACAAAGATTTTAGCTGTTTTATTATTTTGACCTTTTAATCAATGTTCTAATGAACTCACTGCAACTCTTTATAAAGTTAGTTAACATCATTATAAACGATCACACACATGAACACGTCTCCATCAAAACATTTCACCTAATTTTCGGGTCTGACGCCTGCTACAGTCGAAGCCAATTAACTCCCCTCAGTCTTAACTTAATGATGATGATGATGATGATGATGATGATGATGATGATGATGATGATGATGGCGATGGCGATGGAGAAAGCATTAATTAAGAGTAAGTTCTTTTCCAGCTGTGCTCTACAATATTCATATAAGCAGAGATTTGGAATTGAATATTGAAAAGTATAATGATTAATAATTGGAGGAGCAGATTCAAACCTCTCGTTCCTTCCTCTTCATCTTGTTTGATCTGATGAGTAAAATGTTTTCGTCAATGAACACATTTCAAAGATAGTTAAGAAACAAGGAATACTTTCTAAACATTTAACCCATAAAAACCCAAACAGCGACACGAACCATCTACAGATATTGGTGATTAGCACCCATGTGACCCCCTCCTGGCGTATCCTCCATAGTGACGGTCTACCCCCCCCCCCATGTGGACAGCCGCAAAAATACCTATATTAGTTGTAAATTATTCTTCGATCAGTTCTGATGTAACTGTGTTTAGTCACATCTTAGTTCAGCTTTATTTTTTTGTTTGTTTGTTTTGGTCAAATTTAGCCCTAGTTTAGCCTTCACAACAATACAATTTAAAGCAGTGGTCCCCAACCCCCGGGCCATGGACCGGTACCAGGCTGCCGACCGCCTAACAATTAATTAATTAATTAATTAATTAATTAATTAATTCTCTTGTCTCTATTATCTGAGTCTGAACAATCTTTGATTGTGAAAAATGACCGGATTCTCTCAGTTACATGTCTGTCACTTTAACGCCAAACATGTAGCCCACATGTAGCCCACATGTAGCCCACATGTAGCCCACATGTAGCCCACATGTAACCCACATGTTAGCAAAATAAGTAAAAAAAACAGATGTGTTTGGAAAGTTTCTTTTCAAAGAGGAAAAGGCGACTGAAGAGACAGAAGAAGAGCCTCCAACCTTCAAGAAAAGGAAAGATTTTAACAAACAATACCAGGAGTTGGACTTGGATTTATGGATTTATGGTGACAGGTGATTCCCACAGACCCAGCACACTCTGTGTAATTTGTAGCGACTGATATAAACAATCTACGTAACCCCCACCCCCCCACCCTCACCCCCCGGTGCATAGTAAAATTTTGCCAAACGTTGACCAGTCAGCAGTAATAAAAAGGTTGGGGACCACTGCTTTAAAGACATCTATGTTAAAGAGGTTTTTCATTTCAACAATTAAATTCTTTTGGGGAAAAAAAACGTTCATGTTCAAAAGTTTCCATGGGAAACAGTTGTATTCTGCTCTAGTTAACTGCAGTTATAAAAGTCTGCTACAGTATCATAGCGGGGCTTTCCAAGTTAGCAATTTTGTGCATAAAAACAAGAATTTAGAAGGTGCTAGATGAAAACACATTTCCTCAATAACTAAAAAAAACCCAAAACACTAGGAGTTAATAGCACACCTTGAGCGCCAAAAATTCTATACAAGCTTTATTAAAAAAATATGACCAATAACTGATGTTGACAGAGTCGTATGTTACTTTCAACAACTTTTATTAACACTTCTTTTAGAGGCCACCTTTGATACCGAGAGTTTACTCTGCTCTAATGCATTTTCTGCAACACAGAAAAATGTTTCTTTGACCTCAAAGGCATTACTCTCCATTCCTTCCCTCTCAGAACATCTTAAAAAAACCCACTGCAGCCGTGGGAGTGAGCTTTGCATCCTATCAGAACACTGCACTTTTTCGTCTTGGCAAGAGGTTGTTTTTTTTCCTAACATGACACGGCCATGAAATATAACGTTGACACACAGAAGCCGGTGCTTCTACTGATAGGCAGGTTACAGAACACGGTTTTACAAAGTAAAAAAAAACATCGTGACAGGAGGAAGAAAAGCGCCGACTGTCACAGTCAGAGCTGGAGATCTGAAGTGAGGACAGCGTTTCTGTCACGCCACACTGTATGTAAATGATATCAGTCAAGCATGGAGAGTTAAAGAGAAAGATAGTGGGAAGAGGAGAGAAGATATTGAGAAAAGGGAGAAGGGGGGGTTCTGACACACTGGTCAGTACCTTTTAATGTCAATTAAGAAGCAGCACCATGACAGGAAACTCTCCATAAAAGCCACAGAGCTGTAACCAACTGAAGGACAGTCCAACAACTTTCCCTTTTTTCCCTCTTACGGCATTATTTCCATTTTCTCTTATTGTTGTTTCTCTGAATTTCTTCCCTTCAGCTACTCCTTGACCCCACTGTGTCCTTTAATTTCTCACCGAGCACCTGAGGCCACAGATGTGATGAACGTGGATATGGAAGCAGCCTTCATATAAGTCATGATAATGGGTGTCCCTCCTCTTGACCCCCTCACCTCACCTTTCAAACGCACTGAGAAGAAGCAAATGCCAACTCTAATTTGCATAGAGCCCATTAGCTCCCCTCCAGTAACTCAAAAAAAAAGGAAAGAGGCACTGAATCACCATCTTATGCAGGGAGTAATTGTTTCTTCCACATATATTCAGTAAATCAGTTTTATATCCATAGGAGGAGGTGAAGGACCTGTAGATAGAAGCATGATGAATCTGGTTTTACCTGGATTTTATACACTCACACACACACACACACACACACACACACACACACACACATATATAAACAATCAAGACTGTTAACATCATTTTAGTAGATCAGACTAAAAATACTATATAATAAACGAGAATCAGGGACACTTTCAAATGTTCTCTTTGTTTTAGTGTAAGAAAGAAACACACAAAAAAAATAGCTAAATTGTGTGTAAATGTTTACTTTTACAAACTAAAAAAATATGAATAACTGGAACAAATAGGAACAACATGAAAGGTCTTAAGAGAAGCAAGTGCAATTTTATCGATATTCAGCTTTTAACTGAATATTTTTGTGTATTTGTAGATCGACTGTAACATGTACATCAGATCCATCTGTAACTTGTAGTTTATATAAATTAAATGTATGTATGTAAATGAAAAACAAAGGCAGAATATTGTTAAAATGGAAATTATTTTTCTCAAGACATTTCAGATTATTCATATAATTCACATTTATAATTAAAGTTTGTGGTGTGTAGGTATTATAGTGTTACCAGAATGGGTTTTCAATTGACCTACTTGGTAAAATAAAGGTTAAATAAATATCTGTACAATGCTTAAACTTCATTTCAGATTCAGAAATTATGCTAAAACCCAACACCTTGTTACATACATTTTTATAATTAATTACTGTGGTAAACATAGTGACTTATGCAGCAGATGGCTGGTCAGCATGGACACTGATAAAGGGTACTGTGGAACAATTAGTCACTTAGAAACTGACATCGCTGATCTTCACTCACTTCCACATGCAGAGACAAGTAGAGTGTGGAGGAAACTATAATCGTCCAGTAATCAGCAATTTGTCTGAGGTTTGGCGTCCCACTCTGTTGGAAAACAAAGCTCTGTTGTTTCATTTCTGTTTACGACACAATTACAAGAGAATTTATGCGGTGGCTGTCCTTCAGCCGCGCCTTAAGTGTATTGTTTCCATGTAGTGAGGTGTCCTTGCAGAAGTGCCTGCTGCCTGCACACCTGGCACAGCAGGACAAACAGATTAGGATGGCATCTGCAGCAGTTACCCAACAGCCTCCACAAATGTCTTGGGATGGGCAGTAAAAGAGTCAAGTAGTCCAGTCGCACTTTAGTTTAGAGACACTTTAGCCCAACTACACACACATCAAAACACACCTGGAAGGAAATGTATTTAAAACGCAGACTAAACCATAGTTTAAACTCTTAAAGGGATAGTTCGGGGTTTTTTTTTCACATTCATTTGTATGGAATCACCCAACACTGTCTCACTCCCAGTGCGTCAAAATTTTATGCACTGACCAAATGTTAGTATTTGACACACAAGCTGTCTCCAATATGAGACGCTGTGGTTTAAAGCTGTCATTCGTGGTTATTTCATTAATATTACTGTGTTTTCTGTTGTTATTGAATACATTGTGTGTTGGTTCTATTTAAAAAAAAAATGCCTGGATTGTTTTGTTTCCAGCTGTTTTTTCACGGTAGAAACAACAGAGTTTACCGGTACTTCCTCATACATGTCCATGACACGGTGACGAGGTGTCTCTGATTGGCTCACCCCTCCCCTCTTGCTCTCTGTATGTGTTTACCTTTACCAGAGTAACATCCAGCTAGGTTTCATGCCGTTGTTCTGAAAACATGAAAAAAAACAAGGCTTTATTTCTACAGAGAGCACATGAACCAGTTTGATCCACCATTTCTTTCAATTCTGTGCAGCTACTGTGTACTCTTGTAGATGCTAATGCTAATGCTACTTCAGATTCACTGCGATGGAGGATGGGCTAAACCTCACAGGTGACGCTAAAGTCCATCTTTTTCTGGGTCCTTCATTCCTCTCGTTGGTGGTAACTCGGGGTGACCCATCAGATGGAAAAGTGGTTTTCAGCAGAATGACACCTTTAATCACATTTTTAATAATTCATCAGATTTACTCCTCAGGTATAAAATTTGATATCACACAATTCCAAATGATACCAGCCACTTATTGACACTCACTAGTGTCTAGCAGTGACATAAAGGTAACTTCCATACACATTATTTAAAGAAGTTTGCTCTAGTTTTAGCTTTAGGAATGTTTGGGACCCAATAATACTTTTTTGTTTTACCTTAAAATTCTATCCATTGTAAATGAAATAAACTCCATTGAAACATTTATTCTGAATAAATACAAATATTTTTAAAACTGTCGCATTGTGCAGTTTCCAATCAAGATCGTTGTGAGTTTAGCTGTTGAATATGTGAATGTTTTTTTTTGTTTTTTTGTTGTTGTTGTATTGTTTTGTTTCTGTATTCTATTCACATTTTGGCACCATGGTTTAGACAATGTTGAATGAGTTGATTCTGAATTAGTTTGGGTCTGTTTTATTTTATTTATTTGTTTTATGGTTAAGGCACAGATGTGAATGTTGAGAACTTGAATCTTTTTTTTTATTATTGATGAGAATGGGGGTGGGATTAAATAAGTGTTTCTTCTTCCCACTCCTTTTCGGGTGTAAATATTATTATTTATTTTCTTATGTATGTGTATATTGTGCAAATTGCTCGAAATAAACACATCAAATCAAAAAAAGAAAAAAATCTAATCAAATCATGAAAGTTATTTAATGTTAAAAAAAAAAGAAAGAAAAAAGAAAGAAAAGAAAAGCTAAACCTTTCACTTTCTTGGGTGTCAGGAAGATATTACCCAAATATTTTCCCAATGTCAGTATGAATAAAACATGCACATGTGGCTGTGAAGGTTACGTCCTTTCTACTGTCATTTACATTAACCACAGTGCAGACTATGAAAGCACCGTGACATATACAGTACTGAACATAGTCAAAAACTCTGGCTAAATTGCCTTCATCTTAACACATCTAAGTCACTTAACTGTCAAGATGTGGCCCCAGAAAAACACATTATCTATCCTCATCAGGTTTCTTTCTTCTTCAGCTGACTTATAGGTCTGACCTTTTCCTCTATACTAAATGTGCAAATTATTCTTGATTTTCCCTCAGCTGGTACTTTTTATTCTCTTCCCTTTTTTTTTTTTTTTCCTTCCTCCAGTTTAGAAAATGGGCCTTAACACACACCAAAAGCCAAGTCAATTCCACGGCTTTTGAGTCATACATCATATTTTGAGTGTATGGATTTCTAATATCGCGCTACAGCAGTCAAGATGATGTTATAGATATAGACCCAAAGCACATATCAAATAAGACTCTGTGAGGATGTTCTGTATGGATACCAGGAGCCATTTGAGCAGATTATTAGAATGGATAGCCTCCCACACCTTAAAGTATGCAGTGAAATATCAAATGCACTGCTGGGGGTAATTATGGGTGGAGGGTGCCCATTAACAATTTGGAAGGGGTTATTAACGGGAGACGATCGGTTGGTCTTACAGTTCAATGGGATAATGTTCCTACTGCAGATATTTTATTTCTCTCATTAAAAAGAAAATTCCAACATAAAAAAAAAATATCACCCAAAGGGGCCAAAAAGGTAGTATGAGGTACACCCAACATTCCTATCCAATTGACGTCTCGTATTTACTGTTTTGACCGCAGCAGGTGGATGTCTGCTGAAGTAAAGCACAGCTCATATAAACCCTGAATACACAATCTGAAATATGACGCTGTAGCCATCTGTGACAGAAAAATAACACTATTCCCTGGGATGACTCCACTTGTCAAACCTCACAAAACATCGAGATTAGTGTTGTCTGCAACAATGTTTTCCATCAACGTCTTCAAACAAGTAATAAGTGACAAAATATGTAACCCCAACCCAAGTGCAGGGGTTCAGGAATCTTCTACACTGCTTAAGTGTCGGGATTGTGGAGAAAAATTTAACATTATCTTATTATTATTATGTATATGTGTGTGTCCGCAGAGACATATCATGCTATAACTCAATGAATATTTGAGATATCACCAAGAAACTACATGGGCATATACATATAGCTAATGTGCATCAGATGCAATGATCGATTTGAGTAAAGGTCAAAGGTCAAGGTCACAATCAACTAAAAGGTAAAAATCACATTATGGTTTCTAACTTTAAAAATAAAGGGTCGAAGAACTTTCAGATTGGTACCAAACAATGCAATTCTCATAGTTGGTATTATCACCTACGACCAATAGTTTTTGAGTTCTGTGGAGGTCAAAGGTGACATGTCGCAAAATTAACTTCTGTAACACTGTGTGTGTCAAGCATAGACATATCATGCTATAACTTAATCAATACTGGATATATTATCATAATATTACACACACTGATGCATATATACATGTAACAAAATTATCAATATTGCAAAAGGTCAAAGGTCAAGGTCGCATTTAGCAGAAAGGTCAAAACCACATTATTGGCTCTAATTCAAGAATGGGTTGTCATAGAAACTTGAGAATGGCACAAACAGTTTCACATCAATAATTAGCTTTAAATGAAACATAAAAAAATCATTTACTTCGCTTCCACACCCCCACTTGACTTATCTAGTTAACGTTAAGTTACGTTTGACACCTTTTTTAAATTAGGTTAAGTTATTATATGAAGTTCTAAGTCCCATTAGCTCATTGTATCCTCATTTTATGTTATATGTTTGCATCTTTGTTGTCATAGAAATAACCAATTATATTTCTGTTTATTTGTGTTACTATAATTATCATTGTAATGGGGGTGGACTAGATAATTTACTTTCAATATTCAGTGTTATTCATGTATGTGATATATATATATATATATATATATATATATATATATATATATATATATATATATTTATTTATTTTCAACCTTATATATATATATATTTTTTTTTTTTTTCCAACCTTCTGTATACCGTTGTAGGTGCAAATGAAACAAAAACAAAATAGGGACATTCTCTGAATACTTGTATTCATATTTACTTGAAAACTACAGTAAAAATAAAGTGGAAAAGAAAAACAAAATGCACTGCAGCATGTGTAGCACTAGGCTATTCTAGTGTTCAGTATATTTTATATACTCATGGACAATATCTAGGTTGGACACAGAAATTAAATACTGGCTTTATCTAATTTTCACAAGGACCCATCTCTATTATAATAACTTGGCACAATATGTTTAAGAGGTCCTTTTGCTGTGGCAGTATACCAACCTCATATCTGTATCCTTGCAGTTAATGGACCCATATACTGACCCCCCCCCCCCTCCGACTGCCAAACCCATCAAGGTCCCAAGGATATAGACCACACCACCTGCTAGCTGCCGTTATGGACATACTATCGTTCAATTATAGCATACAACACTTTCTGCATTTCTGCATATTCTCCTAATTCTCTCTGCCCAAAGACTGTGCCAGGATAGTAAACACTTAACACCGCAGATGAAAATATAAATTTGCTGCAGAAGCTGTGAGGCCAGAAGAAGACAACACACCTACAGTTTACTCCCCGCTGATTAAAAAGGCAGACGTTGGAAGAAGGAAATCTGTTAACGGATCGACAGCGTTGTAGTAACTCTCCAGGAGCAAACAGATTGGCACATGTTCAGTGACAGTAAACAGAGATAAAAAAAAAAAAAAAAAAAAAAAGAGAGAGGAAAAATAAGAAAGAAAATAAAAGGCAAACAGAGGCATGATGGTGGGTTTAAAGAAAACTGCAAATAAACCCTGGGGAAATCACAAGCACTAGCTTTAGGCCAGATTTTATGTCGTGGTGCGATGTGCAGCAGCATTCACGGCACCAGGGGAGATTCACCAATGAGGCATGTGAAAGGAAATGCTTAGGTATGCTGTGTATTTACAGGCAGTGCACTGGCCGTGACCTTTAGAGGGTAGATGGAACACTTTGGAAGG
This sequence comes from Siphamia tubifer, assembly GCA_020466265.1. Taxonomy (NCBI): domain Eukaryota; kingdom Metazoa; phylum Chordata; class Actinopteri; order Kurtiformes; family Apogonidae; genus Siphamia; species Siphamia tubifer. The sequence continues at coordinate 5,223,155 of CM035796.1, forward strand.
AAAGTCACCTCGGTGCACCTTTACACTGTTTCATTTACTGCTAAACTGAACCTGTAGTTGTCTTGTACAGTTTGGCTCAAGGGCAGAGGTTGGAGTTTGACATTGGTGGGAACACAAAAGTGGTCCGAGACAGAACTCATGAAAGTTGATGTAAGTCAGTGGTTCTCAAATCCGGTCCTCATGGCCCAGTATCCTACATGGTTTAGATATCTGCCTCTCCTTTTGTATAAAGAAAAAAAAAAAAAACATAAATAAAATAAATAAATAAAATGTAAAAATTATAAAAAGGTTTTGGAAAACCCCCCAAAAATTTAAAAAAAAAAAAAAATTAAGACATATATTAAAAAGTATATATTTTTTCATAATAAAAAAATCTCCCATTTGTTCTTTTTAAGAAAAATAATGAAAAATTGAAAATAAAATAAACACAAATAATTGAAAACAAATTTTTAAAAAAAATTATTAAAAATATCTCCATCTTCTTTAAATAACAATAAGGAAAATGAAACAGAAAATAAACAAAAAATATGTATTTTTAAATTAAAATGAAAAAAGTAAAATAAGAATAAGAATAAGAATAAATATGTTTTTCAATAAAAATGTAAATTATTCATTTAAAACATTTTTAATCTCATAATTTAAGATTTTTATCTCACAATTTTAACTTTTTCTCTTAAAATTGTGCATTTAAAAAAAAAATAATATGCATAATTTATTTCTTTTAAATATGATGACTTTTTTTTAATCTCAATTGTGACTTTTTAATTTTTCCTACATTTTCTGCCAATACGGAGTAAACTGGAGTACCTGGAGAAAACCCACGCAGACACGAGGAGAACATGCAAACTCCACACAGAAAGGTCTGGTGTGGGAATAGAACCAACAACCTTCTGTCTGTGAGGCACGAGACCTAATATGCACAGCTCTGCTTGGGCAGTGGTCTGAGACTATAAGGACAATTAGGTCGTGTATATTTGTACTGAATGTTTGTTTGTATTGGCTGAAAAGTTTGATAAAGGCAAAGTGCAAATATACACAACCTAATTGTCCCTGAAGAGTCTCAGTCCACTGGCCAATCACATGTACGTTAGCAAAACCACAGAGCCAATCAGAGAACTACAATGGAAATAAGTACTAATGCTGTTTTGTAGTTTCCTCAGTGTGGACTATAATTGTGTTTTAATCTATATTATACTTATATACTTGTGTTTTATTGTATATTATACTTATATACTTGTGTTTTATTGTATATTATACTTATATACTTGTGTTTTATTTTATATTATATTTATATACCTGTGTTTTTTTGTATATTATATTTATATACTTGTGTTTTTTGTATATTATACTTATATACTTGTGTTTTATTGTATATTATATTTATATACTTGTGTTTTTTGTATATTATATTGTATATTATACATACATATACATAGATATATTTTTTACCCAAAGTAAATGGAATCACATTAAAAAAAAACCTTAGAGGTGAGACTTCAAGCAGAGAGCGACTGTTAACCCTCTGTGTGTCATAATAAGTGTCTAAACACTCCACACTGCGGTAGTGACTACACAGAAGTGGCTGAATATTGATAGGGACGTGACCCTAGCGACCCTACCCAATTCTACCCCCCCTGGCTTTGCTTATAGTATGCATAACTGCAGAGGAACCTTTCGCACTGGCTCAACATTATCGATAAAAACACTGTCATTTCAAAAGCCATGAATACAGTAATATTTGCAGTTTTGACAGTGGTGATAGAAATCATGTCAAAGACGCCAGTCCAAGATTTCCCCTCGGTATTAGAGCTGAAAGAGATCTGGTGACTATGACAGATACTGAAACCATTCACTTAGCCTTTTTGGTCCTGTAGGGAACCATGTGTGTTCACTCTGCTGGTTTTTCTTTTATTAACCACCAATTTTCTATTTTGTCTATTGATATGCTGCTGTCAGCATTTAGTTTGACTGGCTGTGTTGAATAAAAACAAAGAAACTGAAGCCTCTCATTTTACATTACGGATTATTACAGACCCACTAATAAATTGGGAATTCTATGGTAATTTTGATGCAATTTCATGGTAATAATGTTTTCCTAACTGCTTATTACAAGTAACAAATTGCTAATAAGGTCGTAATTCTTCAGTGAAGCTCTGAAAAGATAAGGAGGAAAAGTTTCTACAAATACGGATGCTAAGAAGCTTTTTAATTGGGCTTGATAATTGTGTTTGTATTCTGTCTTAAAACACTGAAGGATCTGAAACCCATGGAAACATGAATTTAACATTAACAATAAAGTTAATGTGAATATAACAATACATGTTATCATTTGAAAAATAAAAGTACATTTCTGGATCAATACAGTCTTAGAGTATTTCGTTATTCACTGGAAACTAATGACATTTACTTTACCATCATTTATCATCATAAAAACATGTGCTCACTTATGTCCCCTGAAAACAGAACACCCACCACCGCTGCAAAAATCTCCCTGATTCTGCTACTTAAATATTGGCAGGTATGAGTCAGTCTGTTAAAGATAGATGGTACAACAGGCACATTTCACTATCTTGTCACAAATTACCTCAAAATTACCATAGATTATTGATCCATAATGTAAAGTGTTATCACTTTATTAACCAAGTTTTAGTCGGGTAAGTTTATAATGCAAACATTCAGTGGGCGAGGAACTACCCTATTTTTTTTCCCCCTTGCTTGGTTTAAGGAACTAAATTTATTTCAGCACTTTTAAAACTACCTTGACAGTGTGTCTTCTCTGCTTTCCCACCAGGTGTTATCATGTACAGTCTGCCTGATGATGCTTTGACTTGAAGCACAGCAGGGAGTCTGTGTGTGTTGTTCATAATATGGTGCACTTTTTAAACCACATAAGTCTAGAAATTTATATATATATATATATATATATATATATATATATATATATATATATATATATATATATATATATATATATATATATATATATATATATCATACATCAGTTTCAACCTACAGTGTGGCCCAGCAGGCAGAATGGTAGAGATGGGATGAAACAAACCAATGAGGGTGAGAGAGAAAAGGAAGAGATGGTAGGAAGGCTGGAAAGACAGAGGCACAGCAGGATGCCCTTCAATATGGCAGAGTCAGGATGAGGTGATTGGCAGAGGATGAAAGAGGGATAGGGAAGGAGGGGAAAAAAAGATTAGTAAAGGGGAAAAAAAACACCTTGTTTTTCTCTTTACATAATAATAAAACAGTAAAAGTCATTTAACAGAAGAGTGTCCTTGATTGTTGTGAAATGTCACCTGTCATCCTTTAACTCATCTACTTCCACTGTAAATAGCCGCTTCAGCAGCTAATACATCGCCCTGGGGTGAGTCAGAAAACCTGCTGAGTGGTATACTGTGTTAATGTTTGGTTTTTAAAGGGTGAGCGAACTGGAGCCACATTAAAACTAACAGCTAACACTGCTTTTCCTAATCACTGAAACCAAAGAGAGGAAAGGTGAAAAAATATGTGGGAATAAAAAGAAAGAAAAGGAAAACAAGTCTTCATATAATAAAGGGGTAGAAGCAATAGGTGGAACAGGCCAAATGAATTCTCTAAACTCCCACTGAGTGCTTATGTTAAGGTGAACTCTATTAGCGGTGATTAAAAAGCTATCCTCTTAACAGCTTGGGAACCTAAATAATCACAAGGTCCCATTTCAAAAAAATGCCTCCCTCTCATTTCCTAATGAACTTGGAGTGTTATTGCTTTCACCTTGTGCTGCCAAATGGCTTGTTGAAGTCAACATAATGCAGAGGCAAATCTTAAAAGAAAACCTGATAAATGTATATCCAACAAAAATGTGCTGTTTGTCGACAATCTCCCTTGGGACTGTTTGGAGCTAAACTGAAAATGAAAGTATTTGAATGTGATTTTTCTTTTTACAAATAAGAAAAAACAAGGATGGAAACACAGCCAGGCTATTACTACCATCATGTACAAATAACCCACTAGCTTACTTGGATACCTGTGATGGTACCAAGAGATTAATTAGTTTCTATGGGAAAAACATGAAAGGAAAGTAGGAACACAAAACAAAACAAAATAAAAAATTAATGAAGTGACTCCAGGAGTAAGATGTCCTAAAACTCTGCCAGTTTTTAAAGCACTGGCTGGTTGTTACAGCGTAATATTTTTGGATGTCTCTTACGTCCTTTGGCTGATACACTTGTCTTGTTACTGCAGCTTTTGGCATTTTTCAAAATTAGACTTTGTTGTTAGACACTTAAAAATAGATGCAAAAGTCACATCTCATACTTTACTTTTTTTTTTTTTGGCCACAAAATCAAAAGAAATCAGTGGATTTGACATGTGTTTACTCAGTAATTATATAGACTACGCTGTAATCTATTTTCATTCCATTTTCATAGGAAACTAAAAATATCAAAGCAAGCTCAGTCTCATTCAGAGTTCATTTAAAAGTTTCAGCAAATAAATTCTGTGATAAAAAAAAAACATGCAGCTGTCATTACATTGAAGAGTAGATCTCCCAATCAGGCCCGATTTCAGACCCGATTACAGATTTCAGACCCGATTGGGATCTGTTAGTCCTTCCTGATTAGTAATTGGAAGTAATATATTTAAATCACTGGCTGCCAAATCATATAATTTATTGTACTAATGAACAATACACAAAAAATAACAGTAAATGATATATAACATATATATATTTTAATGCATAAATAACAGGATCAGTAGGTGGGACGGCATAGCAGGAAGTGGTAGAATTAGAGAGAAGGTGGTGAAAAGAAACAAAGTGGAAAAGGTGAAACAGCTCACACTGGAACAGAGGATGAGTTAGTGTGGTTCACAGAAAAAGAGTGTTGGATCAGTGAAAAGAACCACAAGGACAACGATCAAAGGAGGAGCTTCATAAAACCAGCCGTAGAGAATCAAAGCGGGCCGAGCAGGGAGCGTCACGGCAGGTCACAGAGCGTGGGTTCACAGCCCTGGTTCATTGGGGGGGTCCGGGCTGTCGCAGTGGAACCACAGCTGTAAGAAGAATAAAACAAAGGGACATCCTGGATCTGTTCAGTCGCTCTCAGGCTTTAAAAATGTAGTATGGAAGTATTGGATGGGATTCAGATCAGGACTCGGATCAGGACTCGGATCAGGACTCGGATCAGCCGATCACTACAAAATCAAAGGACTCGGAAGCAAAAAAGCCAGATCTGAACATCTCTTATGAACGGTGTTAAAAATAAAGTCAACCACAGAAACATGACATTAGACACACAAGACCACCAGCGACTGAAGCTACAAAAACCCACTGAACCACAACCACACAACCCCCCCCTTGTGCATGCTGATGTGGGCCTCCACCCCCAAACACACACGCAATGACAGAAAGGGTAAAAGAGGTAACCAAACTTTACTGAATAAACAAGAATATTACAAATCACACAACATGTTGATCTTCCCTGAACAATTCATGTCATCTTCTACATGAAACAAATCAGACTTTTATTTTTTAAATCACAATAACCACAGCCAACGCTATATTTAATTTTACTGTCTAAGAGGAACTGGGTGGAACAGCTGATTTCAGCTACAATGTCGTACAGATTTAACAATAGTCACATGAATCTACATCAGGTTTTTATTTTTATTTTTTTAACTTAACATGTCCACATGGTCGAGCAGCCTATTCACAATTAATCCAGTTGAACACGTGCTCCGACAGCACAGAGAGGTACGTGCTCTGCTTCGTTTCTGTTATAGCTACATTTTTCTCTTGCATTTGTTTTTTGTGTTTGTGTTTTTCATTCTTCATCTTTCTCGTGTTTGCAGCGTTTCGTCGATGCAGTTCATTTGCCCCTGTCAGCCACCGTACGTGCAAGTCAACACGACATTCTTTCCAAGTGAAACGTAATACAAGTAACGCAGCTTTCGAAAATATATTCGAGCATGTTACAAATATTCCAAAATCACGTCCCATCCCTCACCCTTACTCAACAACAAATGCTTGTAAATGGTTTCTTACTAGGCCTGTTGCAACATCAGTAGCTGCAGTAATCGATGGAGTCTATCTTCTTTCTCATCACTCTCACAGACTCAAGGAATAAGTATTTTGAGGGATTCATTACAATAGTGGTAGATCCTGCTGATTACAGCAGCTGGCAAGTCTGGTGGAGTATATTCCACCCCATCATTAGACTCACTGAGGTTCCATCAGGTCTTTCCATGGTTATCAACTACCCTTTTGCAGCAGATTATTGTTGAAGATTTGCAGATTCAATAGTACATTATACTTACCTGATGCAGTTGTTCTTTGGAGGTGACCACAAAGAAAGTGCCACTCCATCAGTTGTTGGTTTTTGATGGTCAATATAAGTGTGTTTCACAACAAACAGCTGATTGATAAGAGACCAGAGACAAACGGGACCCACATGCAAGACTATCAGACCAGAAGGCGTTTTTAACAGTTTTATTAAAATACTGCAGACCGTGTACTGGAGGGACTGCTGTGATAGGGGTCATCTGGAGAGAGTTAATCGGGGCAACGACGAAAAAACAAGTCGAAGTCAGAGAACAGACAAAAGTCAAAACCAGTAATCCAGCCAAAACACACAAAGAGAATCCAAAAAGTGTTACCGGTACACATGGGAAGGTCATAACATGAATCCCGAATCCAATAAGGCGTTGACTGAGGTGAGGCAAACTCAATGTCAGGTGTGGGTTCCGGGTCCAGTAACGAGAAGCAGATTCCAATGCAACCACACAGACAAAGGGCAGACAACAGAACAAACACGAAGGACAAAAACAGATAAAGAACCAGAGAGACATAGACGTGAAACAGACCGCTCATTTGATGTGACAGGACAAACAAATTTGCAATTAGACATAGACACAGGAGGAGCTTAAATAGGGGCCAAGAACTGTTGTAACACATATGGTAAAAATGAAATAGGGGCGTGACCTCACCAGTGTCAGGAAACAAAACAGAGTGAACATGAACCAATATAACAAAATAAAAGCCCAAACACTAGCAATGACAGGAAAAAAACAAACAGGAAGACAGACAGAAAACTACAAGTCAAGACAATAAGAGTCCAGATTGTGACACTGATAAATGATCAATTACCCAATATAATTCCTGATCAAAGCTAACATACTGCAGTCCTTTCATATATCTTTGTCTATGTCTGTCTTTTCATCATATAATAAAGACGAACCAAGATTCAGTTTTGAATATTTTAACTTGTTCATTGTCGATATTTCTCTGTAATTTATGTGCATCCCATATATACACCTCAGTAAGAAACCGAACTGCTACGGTTGTGATAATTTCAAATCTGTTTTATTCATTGAACTCATCTTTTTTTCCTCTCTCCTGTCACCTGCATGCACATCTGATGATTAGGCGCCCTTTCTTGGTTCAATATTGATCTTGGAAACTGATGCACAAGCTAGCAGTAAATGAGTCTTATCTTGATCGTTCTAAGTTTAATGAGGTTCAATGTGGCCTTGGATTCCCAGGGGTAGAAAAAAAAAAGTGCAGAAGGGACAAAATTATGGAGCAGGACGGTGATCTGAGACCGAAGAAATGAATATGATTGACTCCCAAGCTGATGAAAAATCATCCACTATAGTGTAACAGCTAGAGTTTTATATTTTACCTATCATCTGTATTCCTATTGAAAAACTGAAAACAACAAAGGCCAGAAGGATTTTTTACTTTTTATTTATGGATAAGAAAATAAATCTGGAGCCTCAGATATCGAGACAAATACATGAGCAAGACACTGTTTATATGAACTTCTATTTTTACTTAGAAATGTATCAAACATACATTCCTTTCAGACAAGTGAGGTGAAAAGATTCAGTACATCACATCATACAATGTCTGCTCTTTCTTATATCATATATATATTTTTCTTCTTTTTTTGAAGATTGCTTTCTTTTTCCTTACTGCCTACCATCAAAGCATGCATGTACATATCCCCTGTGGTGCATATTCACTGAATATACCTGTGTGGTATGTGTCCTTAGAGTGATATAATGCCAACTATATATATCTTGCACATTTCCTTCACTCTGCATAGAGCAGTGGTCGATATACACCCAGCAGGTGTTGTTTTTGGGGATGTTGTTGATCCAGAGGACCAGGTATGCCTGACAATTTAAGTTATTTTTGGTTTTTATGAGTGTTTAATATTAAACTGAATGTTTGGCATGAAGAAGGTTATTATACCTATTGAAATCTAGGACTAATTTAGTGATGAAAACATATCTTTAACTATTAGTTGACTATAAAGACGCAACAGTAAGTCAAATATAATTGGACATGCACTGCAGGCCGTCTATGTCCTTTTCTGTTTTTGACATATGTAATTGTCCACCCGTCTCTGTTGGGCTATGGTATGTCTGTATAACAAGTGAAACAACTCCTGTACATTTACTAGAGCTGCTAGTGCTAGTGCTAATGCTAATGCTAGTGTAGCTTGAAGATCTGTGGGATCACGGTTGTCTGACCAGTTTGTTACTTGAAAGTGTATGTGACGTGAACATATGTGATGTAAAGACGCACGCAACGTGAATATGTGCGTTTCTTGCCATTTAGACGGAGATGCGACACGGCGCATCTTCAATATGTCCCACTCTGGAAGGAGTCTTCAGATTTGTGTGTACGTCATGTAAACAAAAGGCACTTCTGATCAAATATGATGTCATATTTAGCTACAATTGTCCTTGTGTAAATGGACCCTGAAGCAGGCGCTAGCCTCTAGTGGCCGTGGCATTACTTCTCTGAGTAGCTTCATGTCACTCAAAGATTATAGACTTTGACTCAGACTTTTGACCAAAGACAAAGTAAACTTTAACAAACTGATTAAGAACTTTGATTGTAACTTTAAAGGTAAAAGGTAAAGCACTTTATTTGTCATTATACATGTCCTCTGCATTTAACCCATCATTGATGCCATTGGGGCACCTGTAAGGAGCAGTGGGCACCCATGGGTGGTAACCCTGGGACCCATCTCCTGCTGTAGAACCAGACTAATGGTCAGAATCACCTGCTGGAGGATTTGACCCTAACAAACATATTTTTGGGTGATGAGGGAAACCGGAGCACCCGGAGGAAACCCATCCAGACACGAGGAGAGCAACAGCAAACACAGAAAGGATCGAACCCGGGCTTTTTTTGCTGTGAGCCAAGAGTGTTAACCGCTCAGCCAAGGTGCTGCCAAAGTTTAATGTCAACTTTGAACAAAGATAGACTGTAATTGTAGAACTACATTCCTGACATTAAAATGAAACCAGAAAGACTCCAGAGACTAAATCATTTTCACAAAGTCGCTCGTGCCATAAAATATGATTCATATTTATATTTTTTCCCAAGACAAATAGTCATCCACAGTTTATTTGATGTTGTGTGTTCTTTCACTCTACTGTCTGTATTTTCTGTAAATATACAGGCCTGTTTTTATAGCAAAGCTTTAAAAACAGGGAAACTAAATCTGCATTGTGTACTTAACAACTTGCTCTGCAGATATAATAGCCAGGTGGTAAAGAGAAAAAACCATTATGCATCCTTTCCTCATAGCCATCCAGCTAATTCTGGAACAACATGAATGAAAACAAACAGTGAGCCATCTGACTGAAGTCGCCCATTCACTTTGATTTCCAATTCCTTCAGCCAAGGCACACGTACATACGTATATATACATATATATATATATATATATATATATATATATATATATAGCCAGGACACATAATGAGGGTTAGTAAATATAAAAACATGGTTCAGATCAGACTGTAAATACTCCAAAAGTTTCCTCAGTGCAGCCACAAATGGGCTCAGTATCATATTGAGGCAGGCGCATCATGAGCCGACCTCTGAAAATATTGCTATTATTCAATGCATGTGATGTGATTGACAGACTTGAATTGCTTTGCTTGTGACCTTGGAGGACTGGTGCTGTGACTGAAGTTATCATTTTGTGTGGGTGTGAAACAGTGGAATTGTATCAGTATGAGACTTGCAGTAAAAGCTCGTAGTCATGCAGCTCTGTTTGTCCCCGTTTTGCATTTTTCAATTTAAACACAGTTTAATCGAGGATAAGGTCCTATCATGGTACATATAACTTTATGTCATGATAGGGGTATATAGCAAAATAAATACAGCACTTGGTTTATATTTTAATTTAAGGCATAGTTGGACATAAAAAAAAATACTTAAAACTGATTATTTTCTTCTTTTATTTGGAATTCACATTTATGTTTTCTGCTTTTGATCCAAATCAAATGATCACTGCATGCTTTTATATCATGCAGAAGAATACAATAGGCAAACATTGTTAAAGGAGACCATTAATACTCAGTTTTCATTTTTGAAGAGTAGTCAATGGTCTTTATGAACATCACATGACCTTACTCACATATCTGCATTTATTTCCGTATTAAAATCCGATGTCATTTCTTGCGTCTAAACTAGGGGTCGGCAACCTGTAACATCCATGGAAAATTAAACACTAGGAGCCGCTGATCATTTTAAAAAATCTCAGTGAATGTGTCCCAAACCTTACTTTTTTCTCCCTTTCTCCCTCCAGAATACTTATGACATTGTACGTCACCTTCAGATAAAAAAAAAAAAAGCATGTATAGGGCCACATCATTTCTACTTTACAAGTGGGGACCTTTATTTATGTTTAATCCTCATGGGGACTTAAATTTTGGTCCCCATAGTGTCAGCGGTCCCCATTGTGTGATTGTGTAAACATATCAATGTCCCCATAAGGATAGGAATACAAGCACACACACATTTAGGAACATATGCATGTGGTGAAATGAAAACATCTATCCTCTAGAGAACACGTCCCATCGGCCCCAGACAAGTGTGTGTGGGCTGATGAGGTGAAAGTAATCTAAATGGTGTTCGTAGGAGGTGACACATGACACACACACACACACTCACACACACTCATGACTAAATCGTATCATCACACCCCTCGTGTGGCATGTGTTTTTTTTTTTTCTTCCAGAGGACACTAGTTCTCCAAAGGGGGTAAAAATATCGAAAATGAGTTGTACCTCCGCTGAGATTGGGGGGTTGACGGGGCGGGTGGGGTTGGGTGAGGGGGGGGTCACTCCGTTTCTTCACAAGTTTCCATCCTTTTCTCTCAGGGGTCAGTAATTGAGTGTTAGAAATTGGAGAAATTGCCACAAGTCGGAAACAAAGTCACAAAATAGCTTTATTTTTTTCATTGATATATGAAGCAGGAAAAAGCCAAGTGGGAACAGATGAGAGGGCCAGAAGGTGGCTTTATGTCTTCTCATGTTTGCACAAAATGCTAAACAAACGTGTGTGTGTGTGTATGTGTGTGTGTGTGTGTGTTTGGGCTGGCACTTTTTCAGTTGTAGTAATTTCCCTTGTCATATTTGGTTGTGTTAGTAAAGATGCTGTCCCAGGTCCCTGAGCTGGTTTCTAAATGTAGAGCAGTTCATCTCCTCATACACTCCTGCAGCTGCTCCACTGACTGCAACTTGTGTTCGTTTTCAAGGGCAATGTGACCCTTTGGCATTGGCTCGAAAAATAGGCAAAAAAAAATTAAGAGCATTTAGTCTTAAGGGGATATTAAACAAGACAAATAGGCATCATCCCACTAGCAGTAAAACAAACAGACATGTCTGATGCAGTGGGAGAATAAGGGAGACCTTTGTAAAACAGTGACACTGAAGGACAGTTTAGTCAGGGTGTTATAGATGCATTCTGGGAAGGTTATTATTTTGATCGTGACAGAAATGAGTAAAGAACCAAAGTTAGTAGTGATGGACTTTAGGACATATGGTTTCAGAAGGGGTGCAAAAAATGTGACAATCCAGTCACATGGTTTTATCTCAAAATATGTTTTTAAATTTTTATTTTTTTTTCGGCCATTGGAGACAAATTTTAACACTTGAAAATTAGACATATAGATCCTATGAACTTTTTTAGTAATGTTAATTGAGCTAACTTTAACGAATCACCATGGTAACAGCCATTTTGGGATGAAAAATGTCTTTTTTGTTCGTGAAACTTTAAAAAAAAAAAAAAAAAAACAACAACCACAAACCGATACAGATATTTAAACAATTTTTGCATCATTCTTGTCCTAAAACCATCGGGAGATTTTTAGTCATCATGAAGTGGCATAGATAGTTTCATTATATTGAAATTTTGGGGTAAAATGACCGTTCTTACACATGATAATGCTGAATTTCTCCTGAAATTAATATTTAGTTTAGTTAAAAGCTACTGATGATGCAAACATTATTTAAATATCTGTATCCTTGCACACATTCAACCTGATTAACCCTTTCTCATATCATTGTGAAAACAAATTTTTGGTAACTGTGACCTTTGACCTACATTCACCAAAATTTAATGGGATCTATTCTGGATCCCCTTTGCACTTTTCCTGAAAATTTCATGGAAATTATTCCAGTAGTTTTTGAATAAACCTGTTTATAAACAAACAAACAAACAAACAAGTCAATTTGACCCCTGTCCCCTTCAGTGGGTCATATTTTTATTTGTATTCTTATTCTTATTAACAGCTCATATATAGATTATTTTTACTGTAGTATGATCATCCTTCACAGTCCAGACCAAAGTGCTTATAAAACAGGAGGAGAAAGAAACTGTATCAAACAATCTATCATGAAGATGAGAGGAAAGACGTTGAAAATTGATTTTAGCCTACTTTGAATTTTGGGAGGGGGAAATATTTTTACATTTTTACATTTTTACATACCTCTTTTTAAAAGAAACATTTTGTTTTATCCACTGAGGGCTTGTTGATATATTCATAGAAAACAATAAGTGTTCTTCCACATGCATATAATCTGAATCTTGGCAGTTTCTCTCCTCTAGCTTTGCAGTATCTACAGAAATGAAATCTGTGTGTCTGTATTAAAATTCATGAGGGCAGATAAGAAGGGACTTTCATTAGTGTAGGATTCGGAAGCTGGTAGTTTGGAGAAAAGTAAAAGCCGAAATACTTCCAACAGCATTTTCTGGAATCCATTTCAGGTAGAAACTTAGAGGTCAGAAAGTTTTAGGGTCTTAGTTTAACATTAAGACTTGTTGTGATGTGTTGTTGAAATGTATTTTGATGTGTAATAAATGATCATCCAGTTGGCTTTAATATTCAGCAGCACATTTTTTATTATGTTCTTTAGTCGTCTCTAATGTTGTTAAACTATGGGTTTGTTTTTTATAAGTGGGTTTGTGATCAGCTGTGTAGGCTGGGCTCCATTCCCACTTTGCACATATTTTAAAGGGGACATATCATTCCAAATGCACTTTTTTTTTAATTGTTTTTCCAACATAAATATGTGCTCTGGAAATTCACACAATTCCGTTGCATTCTTTTTTGAAAACAACAACCTGTTAGTAAGCGAAGCTTTGCTGTTGCATGCAGCGTCATTTCGATTTCTAACTAGAAAAGCACTGAGAGTGCAAAAACCTCCGCCAAGGCAGACCCCCACCCCCACACACACACACACACACACACACAGGTCGACCAAGGAGGTGTTAAACTCAATTCTGTTTGTTTGTTTGTTTGTTTGTCAGCAGGATTACTCAAAAAGTTCTGAATGGATTTTGATGAAACTTTCAGGAATTATAGATAATGGGTCAAGAAAGAACCCATTAGATTTTGAGGAATGAAGGTCAAAGGTCGAGGTCACACTAAAGGTCAACACATCGTAATATCTCAGGATTCAGACAAGATAGAATCTGATGGGGGGGTTTTTTTCATTCACATGGTCTCACCTTCAGACATCAGATGGGTCAACACCTATGGCTCCATCACACCAGGTTTTGGTGTCATATGACGACATGTACAGTAAAGTCTATCTTTCGTTTCATGAAACGGTGCCATTTTTCAATCCGGACAAAGACTACGGTAGCGCAGCAACTTCCAGCGGATTATAAAAAAAGATGGCCATCTTCCAGTCCTACTGCAGCAAACAGATTTCCAACAAACACATCCAGCCCAGCCACGTCACAAACATGGACGACGTGCCGCTCACTTTTGACATCCCGGTGAGTCAAAAACGCAAACTAGTATGCTTGTTTCAGCGCCCTATGATCAGGTGCGGCGTATGTATGTGTTAAATATAGTAATGGCACAAATAACTGAGACTGTGCCTTTTCATACGGTGCGCCATATGGTCGTGAAAATACAGTAACTGGAATTAGAACAGGAAACAAGTGGTTTAAGTCTGCATGGAAATAGGAGTGGATTATATTGTTTTGTATTAATTGTTTAATAAAGCAGGTTGGACCATGTTGGCCATTTTAACAATAGAAAAATAAACTGTGTAAAGAAGCAACAGCATCATTTTAAACCATTGTAGAGCAGGAAGCACTGAAAACAGACCTAGATTAACCTAATTATCAGGAGATAACTAAGGTGAGTGACTTTAAAACAACATTTAACATTGACAGGATGTTGTTTAGAAAATAGTATAACTGCTTTCCCTGTTGTCAGTCCATTCCTCTTTTCTCTCACAATGTACGATAATGTACTAAAAGTGTTTTTCACTTTCAGCACAAATAAAGAGGCCCTGATGACTGTCATTACACTGAATGTCATTACACTGAAAAAGGACTATTGAAATGAAATGCATTAGTTGTGTTTGCATTTGGAAGACGGTGTTCCCATCACTCTATGATTTTACATGTGCTTTGGATTTGGTGCATCAGTGCTCTGCTCACTGCTATTCAGAATTATTATTTTTTTTTACCTGATGTTCCAGGTTACATACTTTAATTAAACAGGTTAAAGGCTTTTTCATCATGTAGAAGCAGCTCTTGTATTTTCTCTGAACATTTTAAGGTAAATAATCTGCATTTGCATTTCAGTACGAAAGATTCGAAAGACACACACTTGAGACGCACTTCAGAGTCTTTGATACAAGAAAGGTGTTATTAGCCATGACATGACCACAATGGTACAATTGCATTATTTAAAATTGGCATTTGGGAGACAATCATTTGCCTTCGCCCCTTTTTTTTTTGTATTATTTTAACTATCACTGTATCATCACTCCAGAACCCACCCACCTTAGACTATGCGTTCATCAAAATTTCTTGTAGCAGTCACTCCGTCGAGAGTTAAATATCTCCAAACAGAGAAAACAATTATAATAACAAGTATTCAGAGAATGCCTAATCTCACCCCTATTTTGTTCCAAACTCAAGTTTCTATGACAACCTGTTCTTGAATTAGAGCCAATAATGTGGTTTTGACCTTTCTACTAAATGCGAACTTGACCTTTCACCTTTTGTAATATTGATAACTTCATTATTTGTATAACTGCATCAGTGTGTGTAATATAATGATAATATATAAAGTATTGATTAAGTTTTAGTGTGATATGTCTATGCTTGACACACACAAACAGTGTTACAGAAGTTAATTTTGCAACATATCACCTTTGACCTCCAGAGATCTCAAAAACTATTGGTTGTAGGTGATAATTAGAATTGTATAAATCATCATTGTGCATCCTTTGGTACCAATCTGAAAGTTCTGTGACCCTCCGTTATTGAGTTATAACTGATAATGGGATTTTGACCTTTTAGTTAATTGTGACCTTGACCTTTGACCTTTATTCAAATGGGTAATTGCATCTGATGTACATTAGCTATATGTATATGCCCATGTAATTTCATGATGAGATTTCAAGTATTCATTGAGTTATAGCATGATATGTCTCTGCGGACACACACAATTGATTACAATAATCTCACCCAGATTAATAAAAATGGATTAAATTTCTATAGAATTTTTCAAAGTACCTGAAGTGCTTATTGATTCATTATTCATTCACTCTTCACAATTTGTGTGTTGTAATTCTGAGACACACATTATTTATAAGTTATTTTAGCTGCAAAATCAAGTCAATGGGCGTAATGTTGCACATTTTCAAATATTTATAAAATACAACTGTGAAATCTGTCTCAGTCAGTGGGCTTTAATTGGACGGTCTAAAGAGTTGAATATTTCATCATCTTGGCTTCTACCATCATTTGTCTGTGCACACAGTAAATGTATTCACACATAACCTCCTCTACATGTAACTCTTGACAATGTGACTCACACATAACCACTCCAGTGAAGTAGCTTTGGTGTCAGGGTACTTTGGTGTCAGGGTACTTTGGTGTCAGGGTACTTTGACATGTGGACAAGAGCCAAGGATCCAACTACCACCCACTTTGACTCCTGAATCACAGCCAAAAGACCCCACACTGGAGTGATCAATTTAATAACATTCATTTACTTTCACATATGAACCACATAATGTGTCATTTTGCTAACTAGAACATTTTTCATGTTCCAAAATGAACATCTGGTCATTACTATCATGTCATGTGAGTAGGAGGAGCTCAAACACTGTCAGTCTATATCAGCTTAAAACTAAATATAAATGATATATTTTAATACAGGGATTAGATAGGGGGTGACGGTTTTCTTTTTTCTTTGATTAATGAAACTATTTATTTTTTGCAGCGGGTTATGAGTCCATATTAAGTTATTTGGGTTAGATCCTTTTTAGTTCCAGTAAGTCATAATTGTGCTTTTTTATCTCATAGTTTTGACTTTTCACTTAATGCGCCTTATCATCCAATGTGTCTTATATATGAAAAACCCAAAAAAAATAAACCATTCATTGACAGTGTGATTTATAGTGCGGAAAATACAGTACTTAAAGGTGTCATTTTGGTGAAAACCACTTTTCCATGCTCCTTTTGGAATCTGATGTGTCACCCTGAGTTACCAACACATGTGGTGTGTCACCTCCACTGGCTACATACTGGATTCACAGAAAACAAGAGGAACAAGGGATCCAGAAAAGACTGGTCCATGTGACATCAGATTGACTTTAGCATCCCTGATTGCAGCGAATCTGAAGTAGCATTAGCATTAGCATCTACAAGAAAGGATGGTGCCACAGTAGCTGCTGCACAAACTGGGAAAAAAAATGGTGGATCAAACTGGTTCATGTGCTCTCTGTGGAAATAAAGCCTTGTTTTTTCAGAACAAGCAATGGCACAAAACCTAGCTGGATGTTACTCTGGTAAAGGTAAACACACACAGAGTGAGAGGGGAGGGGGGAGGGGGGAGTGTTCCTTTATGAATTCTGAGTCAATCAGAGATGCCTCATCCTTACGTCAGGGACATGTATGAGGAAGTACTGTAAACTCTGTTGTTCGACCTCAAATCATTTTTCTACTGTGAAAAAACAGCTGGAAAGAAAACAATCCGGGTGTTTTTTTAAACAGAACCAACACACAATGTATTCAATAACATTGGAGAACATAGTAATAATAATGAAATAACCATGGAATGACAGCTTTAATAAATGTAGTGTTATTTTTCTTTTCATTAGAAAAGTTGATGCAGTACAAAAGTGTTTATTCAACCCACTCCATTTGAAAACACTATATTGATTTTTACTGTATGTTTTGTTTTTCTCATCCATTTGTAATGTTCAAATAAATCAAATCACACTCATAACTGTGGTGCCTGTAGAAACCACTACAGAGGGATGAAGATGTTACAGGTGAATCTCCCTTTGAATGGACATGGCCCAAGCCACTTGTATATGTCTGTAGTATGAGTGCATATATTCAAATTAATGTTCAAATGAGTGGAGTTTTGTTATGTTGAGTTGTACAAAAACAATGTTCAACATTTGCCTCACAGCTGGCTCAACATGCATTATAACGAAAAAACTTGATGGTAATTTAATATCACATAAGTGCTCTACATGTGAAAAATAAAGCCATGGCATGTGGGCAGCAGGCTGTTTATTTAACAGCTCACTCTGAAGAGCACTTTTCTCCAGTAGCGTTTTGATATTTTCTGTTGACGCATAGCAAGCACAGCTGCAGATGCATATATTCATTCATTAAAAATATAAATACAGTTTGTACTATTCCACTGGGCTTTACTGAACACTAGTGTAGATACTGGAGGAAACGTCACAGGTGCCTTTTTTAACCTGATTTCATTCAAGTCAATGGACAAATAATGGTACTATAAATCTGGATGAAAGGATGAAAGAAATGCAGGAAGGCAGTCTGACACACCTACTGCTAATTAATAGAGAGGACAGAAGTACAGTGCTACAGTACTCTTTGTTTTAAGCGTATGTCATGCTGTCACCAGACATTTGCTTTGTAGCAGTGACTAGACTGTGACTGCAGGGTACTTGACAAGGTTTCAGCCACTCAGCTTCCAAACACCAGCTGGTCACTTATTAGCTCTGGCATGTATTGGAAGTGATATTGATGCACAGCTAATGGAGAAAAACAACTTCAACTGCTCAGCCCTTTTTTTTTTTTTTTTTCTTTTGACAACCCATAGTCAGAGCTGGTAGAGAGCTTTTTGACGCACTCGTATTAGAGCAAAATTATTCAGACTATATAATCACATTACTCAGACTGACAAATGTTAAGTAGCACCTTTAATCTGAGGTAAATAAAATCCAAACTAAATCTTTCTTAAAATATTTCAGTCTGAATCCCACAGGAAAGTTAGAGTTTATGACAGAATTCAGCAACACGTTCTTCAACAGAAACATTACAACAACAAAAAAGGTTCCAGTTAAATACAGCTAGACACATGAATATATAGTTTGATTTTTGGCTGGTTGGTTTGGTTCACCGTTCACTTTTCTATGAACCCTCACACAGAATGTACAATACAAGCTTTTGGCACGAACTGAAAGCAGAAGCTCAGAGAGCAGGAGCTATGATGTTTTACAGGATAGTAGGTCTCACTTAACATGATCGAGCCAGTTTAGCCGTTCCAAATTATCAGTACTGAGGTCTAAAATGTACATGGAAATACTGTGTGAGTGGGAAGTATTTGGCATTTAGTCAGAATCTATCTGAAGTTGATTGAAAGAATAATGCATTATTTTGTTGCATTCTTTTAAAAAAACATAGTCCAGTATTTCATTAGAAATTTAAATGAAGCTGTATGCAACAGCAAAGCTTAGCCTACTGACAGGTTGTTATTTTTTTAAAGAAGAATCCAACAAAATCATCAACTTCCACAGCGTATAACCTATTTCCAACTTCCTCCTAAATACGTCTCCTGCATCAGGAAAGTTACTGGCTGTAGATCAATAACTGTGGACACACTATCTGAGGACATGAAGACCTCAGGACACTTGGGTTTGTCTTTAGGGACCCTCTGCTTAGTACCACGGAAGTGTGATGTTGTTTACAACTTTAGAAGAGTTAGTCTGAAAATAGCCTTTTGTGTCAGTGAAAAAAATATGCTCTAATCACTTCCATGCTAACACAGTTTGATTCAAAATGACAAAATCCAAATTTCTCAGTTGTACATCCAAATATTGTGACTATATATATATATATATATATATATATATATATATATATATATATATATATATATGGACTCCCAATTATCAAAAATTTTGCTAAAATGAATTTTACTCTTTAAGGCACAGGTATCAAACATAAGGGATTAATAAAGTCCGTCCGTCCGTCCGTCCGTCCGTCCGTTCGTCCGTCCCTCCATCCGTCCATCCATCCATCCATCCTATGTCAGAGGCGGCTGCTTTTGATTTCATGATTTCAAGGGTGCAGAAGGAACCAAGTTAAGGCTAGCCAAGCATGAGTGTATTTTGATTCCAGTGTTGTCTTAAATTCTTGGGGGATTTGGGGTTTGTTGTATATTGTGTGTATGTGTGTATGTGTGTGCATTAATATGTCTGTGAATAGGTCATTAGGGAGAGTTTTCATGTTCTGTCTTGCTGCCAATGTTTGTTTTGTATTTTTTCTGTAATTGTATTATAAAGGCAAAAGAAATAATAATAAAAAAAATAAAATAAGGGAAAAAAAACAAACATGTGGCTAACCAGAGGTGAGATGTGAGCTGCCAACCCTTCAGTCATAGGAGGACCCGCTTTACCAACTGAGCCACAGCCGCCCCTGGATTAACACAGCCACAAAGATCCATTACTGCAGTGTCTCTGCATTAATGTCATGGCTGTTCACTTCACATTACTGGATTAACCCCTCTGAAAGGATCGTCCAAATGTCACGGAAGACATGGATCAATCAGGCAAGTGAGTCACAAGACCACTTCCTGTATATGGGTGAAAAGACCGACGTACAAATGTCATTAATAATACACCTGTCCATCCAGTTACAGGGATTGTTTTAGGCCACACCTAAACTTTAAAGAAGAAATGAACAGGAAAAAAAGAACATTGTCGATCACAAAGAGCATTCTATTAAAATTTTAAAAATGCATCTGAAAAAACTGTTGTCTAGTAGGGTAAAAAAAATAAATAAATCAAAGAATGTCTAATCTTGGCCCTATTTTGTGCCAATCTTAAGTTTCTATGACAACCCGTTCTTGAATTAGAGCCAATGATGTGATTTTGACATTTGACCTTTTACAATATTGATAATTTCATTATATATATATGCATCAGTGTGTGTATATTATAATATATCCAGTATTGATTAAGTTATAGTGTGATATGTCTATGTTTGACACACAAGCAGCGTTACTAAAGTTTATTTTGCAACATGTCACCTTTGACCTCCAGAAATCTCAAAAACTATTGATCGTAGGTGATAACATCAATTATGAGAATTGTAGAAATCTTCATTCCGCATTGTTTGGTACCAATCTGAAAGTTCTGTGACCCTCTGTTCTTGAGTTATGACTGATAATGTGACTTTGTACATTTGTGTACAATCCATTGTTCATGAATGTACGGGACTGACCACTCTGCCGATGATTATGTGCCAGCTGGACACTAACGTTTACAACCACATTCACAAAAATAAAATAAATAGGCCTAATGATACCATATACAGGTTCAAATATTAAGAGCTGCCTAAACATTGTTCAGATGGTTTTTTTTAATAACATTCTAATTATATTCGGATGTCAAAATTTAAAGTCAAAACCCTAATTGCAATGTACAGATCATTTATTAGTGGATCTACAAATATACAAAACATTTAATAACAGGCAGAACATTGTTAAACTTACACTCCATACATTTTTAAATGTTCATATTCATTGTCATTATTTGCGTTTGTGTGAAATTATAATTAGTTTTATTGTAAATACAGTAAAATGACATGAAAATTTTTAAATTAACAAAGAGTGAAATGTGGTTTTGTGAGTATTTACATGTTATTATGATACTGATCCAGCCCATTTTGATCTGTATGTGGAATATGAAATTAAATTATCAATATATTCACTATCATTTTTCTATTTAATAAATTTATCCCACTGGCCAGACCAGATTTGACCCCCGGGCCACATGTTTGACACCAGTGATCTATTCCCTCAAAGAAGACCTCTCTGAAATGAAGTGTTTGACAATAGAGTAGTGGTCTCAGGTGTGTCACAGATAAATAACAGGAATGAAAACTGTAAATGTGTGTGAGATGGAATATGAAAGAGAATGGGTGAGTTTGTTGTAAGGAAGAAAAAAGAGTGGGTGACAGGGTGAGACAGTGGGAATCATTTCTAAACCAGAGGCTGAGTCACATCCAGTTTATTATTATTTATATGGATCCTCATTAGCTTCCACCGCAGTGGCTGTTCCTCTGCCTGGGGACATCCAGTATCAGAACTGATATCTCAGCAGGTGATCATGAAGATAAAGGGTGACAACAGCTTTCAGGTTATCTGCGCCTTTCCCCCTTTTTACTTGATACCCCCCAATCAACTCACAGCAAATTTACGGAGAGAAAAATGGGGTAAAAATGAGTGAAAATGTTGAACTTATGGAACTGTAACTCAGTGGTTTGGGTTTTTTTTTTAATTAAATATATACATACAATATACATACACTCGTATGGAGGCAAAATTATATAACATCTTTTACCATAAGTCTTAACATAAGAACATACAAACTTCAAAAAAGAAAAGAAAAAAGAAAATGTCTTTACAAGGCATATGTCCCATTTTAATATAGATTTTTTACAAGGGTACATAAACATTTATTGCATTACAAATCTTCTCAATTTTTTCATATTAATTTCTCAATACTGACAAGGAATTGTGAAAAGACTGAAGTTCAGCTTTAAATATAATAATAGAGGGTGTTTTATTTTGCCATTAGACTTTATGATATTATGAAATATTATATTTTCCCATAATAATGATCTGTAACTCAGTGTGTGTTGAGGGTTGTCCTAAGTGTCCAGGATTTTTCTCAATCCTGAGCTCATAAAATATTAATATGGTTCATTTTATTTCCATATTTTTAAGATCATATTTCAGAATAAGAGCTAGTCATTGTAATTATCAAAACACTAGATTCATTATGAATAAAATAAATAAAAATTCTTAGTTGAAATTGGAAAAGAATATATATATACACACACACACATGTAAAATACATATGAATTTTATTACAATAAACTTCTTTTTACTGGTATAAGAATACAATATTTTACAGAGTTACAAACACGGCAGATACTGAAACTAATGATACAAACAACATGCCACCATGACACCAACTGGAAACACTCTTGATCTAACCTCACCCTTATTTTAACTCCTGGAGTTCATGTTTAATGGCAGTGATGGTCCATTAGTCACATGACCAGATGAGCCATGAATTGTGCGTTTGCCCTGTTAGTAAGAATAAAGTGTATTTTTTTTTTTTTTTTTTTTTTTTAGAAAAGCCCAAAAAAAACACGTGGCTTGGAAATATATATGTAATAATGTTTATTGGCTGTTTTACGCTCCTTTTTGTAGTTTTAAAAATGGCATAAGTGAAGATAATGCGCCAAACAATGACTTTTCCACTAAGCTAACTTCCTGTCACACTAAGATAACTTCCTGTCAGACTAAGATAACTTCCTGTCACACTGTCTCACTAAGATAACTTCCTGTCACTCTAAGCTAACTTCCTGTCACACTAAGCTAACTTCCTGTCACACTAAGCTAACTCCCTGTCACAATAAGATAACTTCCTGCTCAGAGCTGTGCAGCCAGTTATAAAGGATGAACAAAACACATCACACAACATAACAGTTCATTAAAAAAAAATTCAGCCAATTTATAAACACAGTAATTAAATCATGAAGTGCTATTTAAAATGTCAACGCCTTTAGGAACAATAGAGGTTTTTATATTTGTTTGACCTGCATTTAGGCAAACTAAACCTTCGCCCTGATGGGAACAGCTTGAATTCATATTTGAGTGGGTGGTTGGGGTCAGCTGGGATGCGCTCTGCTTTCTTCAGACTGAGCGCTGTGCAGAGAGTAGAGGTCATTTAGGTTCATGTTGGCAGTTTTACAACAGAGCTTTTGGTTTTACTTTTAACACAAAGGGCTCTTTACCAAAAATAATATCACATATTAAACTGTTATTCCTAAACCTACAATTGAACTTCATGTCTAGAGTACAGACATTAACATTTAGGTTGCCAACATGCCAGCAGTTTAGACCACCGATCTTTCCGTCATGTCAGAGTTAACGATCAATATTGTTGAAAAATGGCCGTGTAAGGACTGTAATATTCCCAGGACTGTCTTGCTGAAAGGCTACAGTAACTGGGTTGAAGGCTACATAAAGTTTAAGTAGGCTAATGGTACCGCTAGCATGTCATCAGTACTGACAGCCATTGACACGCTAACCACAAAATGGAAAGAATAATCTTAAAATAGCATAGAGAATGTAATGTTATGTAATTACACATTCATATTTTCTTATTTCATCATGACATTAGGTTGATTAGATGCCTGTTAATGCTAGTTATCATTGATGCTAGTGCGGTTTGCATTTTTCTATCTTTTCCTTTTTCCATTTCTTTTGTTTATTTTTTTTATGATTTGTCTTTTTTATTTAATTATTTATTTATTTGCTTTTTTTATTTTAAATTTTTTTATTATTTATTTTTTAATTATTTATTTTATTTTGTTATTTTGGCTACAATAAGGATGACACTGAAACTTATGTTCCGTGTCAATCGCTAATCTGTTTAACTGTTTACATCAGCATCACACAGATGTTATATACGTATTGTATTTTTTCATATCACAATATATATCACAGGGTAAAAAAAATAAAATAAGACATTGCAATATAGTGTTTTTTTCTAATATTGTACATCCCTTGTCTTGAGTGCCTTCAAACATAGGATTTGTTTCATTAAATAAGCTTATTTTTATGTATATATATTTTTTTTTTTGTGTGTGTGTGTGTATATGCTTTTTGTCATTTCCACACCTGTATGCAGCAGTAGAGGTAAACTATCTGCCAAACAGCTGTGCTAAATGGTTAGATTATAAAAAAAGAGACAGCTTTAGCACAACTGAGGCATAAAATGAATAGGTAAGTTGTCGTGTTGACTAATGCTCTTTATATGTTGTAAAGGTTGAATAGTCTAACCTTGGACGGTGTCATCAATTCATGTTCAGTTACATGTGATGTAGCAAAGACAGCAGAGACTTCAAGAAGTATTTTTGAGAAGGTCAGATACGAAGCAGCAAATGCCTTTGATCAGGTTTTGTGATGAAGTTGGGAGAAACACTCAGCAGAACTGGGATGGAAAAACAAAAAAACATTACACCACCACAACTGAAGACAGGGACAGGAGGAGCTGAGAAAATGATGCTACGCTGAAGGGGTGAATATATTTTCAAATGCAGGATATATGACTGAAGTCAAAATTATCAGATAAAATATCTAAATTACCAGATGAAAAGTAAAAATCATGAGATTAAAAGTCCTAATTGTAAAAAAATTATTTCAATTATGAGATAAAAAAAAGTCAGAATTATGAGATAAAATGTAAAAATAATAATAATAATAATAATAATAATAATAATAATAATAATAATAATAATAATAATAATAATAATAATAATAATAATAATAATAATAATAATGACTGACATAAAAAATAATAAAATGTTAAAAAAAATAAAATAAAATTGAGAATTGTGAGAAAAGGAAAATAATTTTTTTATGTCAGTCATTATTTTTTTTATTTTATCTCATAATTCTCTCTTGCTCCCTCCCTCCAAGAGAGAAAATAAAGTTGGGAGTAGAAGCTCCGGAAACATACAAACAAAAAAACCTAAGGTTTTGGACACATTCACTAAGATTTGTAAATGTGATGAGCAGCTCCCAGTGTTTAAATGTGTCTTTGGGTGTTACAGGTGGTCGACCCCTGGTTTAGATGCTGCGTTAGCGTTGATAACTTTTGAATGATGAAACACGACAAAATATTGTTTCAACATATTAACTTAAAAGCAATGACATGGGATTTTAACACGGAAATAAATGCAAGTATGTGAGTAAGGTCATGTGATGTTCATAAAAAACTATTCATTATTTTTTTTTAAATGCGGGCCAACAAGCGGGCCTGGTCCGTCCTTTTCAAATATATTTCTTGTGCTCTGAGTTGCAGTGGGGCTAGTTAAAAAAAGTGGTTGCTTGTGGGTCATTTATACATTGACACATGCATCAGTGAAACACACCTTTAGTATGAACCCCCTGCAGACGTACCCTGTCAACATTTAGCAGTCGGGCTCTACTTATGAACCACATAAATGTCCATTAAGTTTTGGGTAATAATGCTTCAGAATTCCTCATCTAGGATAAACAGTTCCTTAAGTAAAAACATAACTCTCCAGCCCAACTTGTTCAGAAGACCCTCTGTGAGCCCTGCTGTGAGCTGGGTCTTTCTAGTTGAGCAAAGCCTCCCTCTGTCTCTGTCATACTCACTGACTTTGATCTGGACTGGGCTCTGCAGCTTTAGTAGCGACAGGCATACTTCACAAATGTAGGTGGTAAAGTCGTGCAGCGCCTGGTAAACTCTGGGACTGTGTATGTACAGTTTTAAGAGAATTATTCAGCTGCTACTTTGTTTGAGCAAGATTCTGCAAAGAGAGAGGGAGCCCTCTTTCTTTGACTGAAGGCAGCTACTGTGTTAGTGACTGCCAAAGTAAACTATGACCATCATTCATTCATTCATTCAGTCCCTTATAGCCCACCACTCATTGTTTCAAGTTATTCATCATCATCCTCAGCCATTCTTCTTTCTTTTTTTTTTTTACCCCTCTACACATCAAGTCGACAGTACGGCTGGAATATAAACACTAATTAGAATTAGTCAAATACAAACCAAATTAAAATAATAATAATATGAATAATTTTCTGGTGCTGCCAGTTAAACACAGTATTCATTCTGCAAGTTAATTTAACACCTTAACCAATAAATACCTGCAGTCTTCAACACTTCTGTCATTTTAAACACTTTAGGTATATGCTTTACTCTTTTTTACCCTCTTTTTAATCTTGCCCAAGATTGGTTGGGAGAGATTATTGTAATGACTGACTGTGTGTGTGTGTGTGTGTGTGTGTGTGTGTGTGTGTGTGTTCTCAGAGACATTTCATGCTATAACTCAATGAATACTTGAGATATCACCATGAAACTACATGGGCATATATATATATATATATATATATATATATATATATATATATATATATATATATATATATATATATATATATATATATATATATATCTAATGCACATCATATGTAATGATCCATTTGAGTAAAGGTCAAAGGTCAAGGTCACAATTAACTAAAATGTCATAATCACATTTTTGGTTATAACTTAAGAACAAAGGATCACAAATTATCAATATTGTCAAAGGTCAAGGTCGCATTCAGCAGAAAGGTCAAAGTCACATTATTGACAGGTTTTCATAGAAATTTGAGATTGGCACAAAATAGGGGCAGCATTAGGCATTCTCTGAATACTTGTTGTTTTAAGTCATTCATCATCATCCTCAGCCATTCTTCTTTTTGTTGCCCCTCTACAGTAGGGCTGGAAAATAAACACTAATTAGAATTAGTCATATATTTATATCTCGATATCTAATAAAAGCACATTGTCAAATGCATGCCAAATTAAATAAAATAATAAGATGAATAATCTTCTGGTGCTGCCAGTTACTGTAAACACAGTATTGATTCAACAAGTTAATTTAACACCTTAACCAATAAAATCCTGCAGTCTTCAGCACTTCTGTCATTTTAAATACTATAGGTATGTGCTTTACTCCCCCCCCCCTTTTTTTTATTGTAGTACCTTGAAATCATCACAAGACAACATTTATACATTAGTTGTGTTAAAGAATCCATATGCACTGAATTAATTAATTTTATTTTACAATCTCAGTTCTTAAATAAAAGCAAAAACATGATTTAGTTTAAATTAAGCTGCACCACATACTTTACTAAAAACAAAAAACAGAAAGTCAGGATAGCGCAATAAAGCTTGAAGGCTTACTTCCGCTGTGGTCCTTGGATGTTGGATGGCAGCAGATGTTAAAATGTCAAGAGTGGCGCTGTGATATAAGTACATTTAAAACAAGATTACACAGACGGCATATGTGGCATACAGAGCCATAGTTAGGTTGAGAAAAATAGTTTTGTTATAATTTGAATGTTTACCGTGGTTTTATCCAGTGCAGTCCATGTTCAGTGTGGTGAGAATATTGTGTGTGAATATGCAGTAGCCAACTCCGACCAGCAGATGGCGCGTGCTTGACACTGTGGTCAAAGGCACGTGTAGTCTCGTGAGACAATATGAGAACACACGAGTGGCTGTTCTTGTGTGTGTGTGTGTGTGTGTGTGTGTGTGTGTGTGTGTGTGTGTGTGTGTGTGTGTGTGTGTACTATGGTGTGCCGAACTGCCAGTGAATTGCACTTGTTTTTCTTTATCTTATCTACTGTGTGGTGTTGTTTGTGAGCGTTACTCGTGAAGAAAAAGTAACGGATGGGAAAATAGCTAGCTAGTAGCACGGGTAGCCTAGCTACAACTAGCGAGCACGAGGCTGTAGACCAACCGTTAGTGTGACAATGTTAATTGATATAATTACTTCTTGTATTCTGTATTATTTTTCTGTTTGTTTATATGTGCATTATTTTTCTGTGAGAAAATATGAGAACACACGAGTGTCTGTTCTTCTGTATGTGTACTACGGTGTGCCGAACTGCCAGTGAATTGCCCTTGTTTTTCTTTATCTTTACATAAGTTTTTTTTTTTTTTTTTTAAAGAACATTTCAAATTAAATGTGTAGTGGAGGGCCATGTCCTTCTGACCCATGCTACACATACACAAACACTTCACATCCTACGGTACTAAAAGGACAAGACCTACACTGACTGAAACACTACAGCTATTTTATTGTATGATGTTAAAGGAGGTGAAGAATGTAAATAGAAGTACTTTTTGGTACATTTATGAAAATGAGGTTTCATATTATTGTTGTGGAATTATTTCAGTTTAATTAAGAACAAAGCTGGAATCAGAATAATATTTAGAAAAATAATTGTAATGAGTTCTGTTCAAGACAGAACACACACATATGGCAGCATGTGTGTGAAGAGATCTCTGCCAGACCAAGGAGACACAGGTACAGGTACAGGTACAACTGTCCAATCAAAGGAAACATACAGAAAGGTTGGTAAAGGAGGGTCTAAGGACAGGGGATGCTTGGGACTTTTCATGTATCTCTGTAGTTGATTGTGTTTTTGTAAAGCCCTGTGAGATGACTTTGTTGTGATTTAGGGCTTTATAAATAAAATTGAATTGAATTAAAGATAATGATCATACAACCAGCAATAAAAGGAGATCACAGAAGGTTTGGTAAAACTTTCAACTGATACAACTAACCATAAAAGTGTTGCTGACTGGTTTAAATACCCTGGGTTAAGCACAGTCAACAGTTAAAGCTGTCAGATGTAAATCACAAGACAAAGTAATAATATAAAGAAAAAATAAATAATACAATGTTAAAGCACAATAGATTTCCATTACACTATCAGGTGCGGACTTTCAATGAGGAAAACCCAGGTGGTTGTCTAGAGTCCCCATCAAACCTCAATGTCTCAAACACAGCCAGACTTGACCACCTGTTAACAGGTACAACAGTACACGTACACACACACACACACACGTTAAAGGAAGACTTTCTTCTTTACTAAGTTTTAGTAACTGGCAGCCTCTTCTGTCTGACAGCTTACAAGATCTAATTAGTGAAAGTATGGAGACGCTGAAACTGCTTTGTGTTTCTATTCAAAGAAGTGCAGCAGCAATCACATTATGCCTTGAGATATTTATGAAGTAGTCCTACTGATACGTCTACAAAAGCATAATTCATTTGAATTATTCAAAGCAATTTGATTTAATCTCCTCATGGAAATTAACACAGGAAAAAAACAGCCCTCATCTCCCAACACATTCAGACCTGTACTACAAATATAAGAAACAAAAATATACCTGGAAGTTGTGAATCCATGCATAATTCGTTTTTTCAAAATAAAACCAAAAAAACAAATCATTATTTGTTTCCAAAACCAAAATGAAAAAACATAACAAAGCAGTTTTTCAGGTTTCCTTTTTGTGCTCAAATGTATAATGGAAAAAAAAGGATAACGACCATTTTCTGTTTTATCCAATTTTGACCTGAAGCAAGTTGATTAAACTGTAAATGGCAGTGACCCACAGTAACAAAGATGGAAACCTACGTCCTATTCCAGGAAACTAAGATCGTCACCCTAAGACCTGAAGATATGACGATGGAGAACATATTCTAGGTATCAAAGTGATAGACTGGATGTAAATATTATTTTTTTACCTGAATTTCCATCTTTGTCACTTCAGGTCACAGTCAGAGTCAGCGAGGGACATAGAAATGCTGTTTGTCTGTCCTGATGGACGTACTTTTTGACACATTTGTCATTTGTGCGACGGTGGACACACGTCCTTCAGGTCAACAGCAGGATATTTTCGACTTGCTTCAGGTCAAAATTGAATCATCAGTTTGGAACCAGTGGCGGACTGGCACCAAAAAGAGGCCCTGGCAATTTTGATAGAGAGGCCACATTTGTGGGTACATTGTCGGGCACAGGCCTTTTAGAGAATAACTCCACAATATTTGCGCTTTTCCCAGATTCAGCCAATAAATTCAGGCTATTTGTCCTTTATAGGAAAAAACTGTCATTATTATTATTTAGTTTAGTAGGCCTATTATTTGTCAGGGTTAACTGGTTGTTTTGTTTGTTTGCTTTTTCCCCCTCTTTTTTGTGGCCGCCTTCAGCTCCGCTTTATTATTATTTTTTTTATTATTTTTATTTATTCATTTATTGATTTGCGGCCACCTATTGATGCAGCCGCTCCGCTTCGCTTTATATTTTCATTTATTTATTTGTTTGTGATGCCGCCTGTTGTGGCCGTTTGGTGATGCGGCCGAAAGCCGTGAGCGGCCGCATCACCAAACGGCCACAGTGGCATTTGCCCACATTGCCCAATGGCCAGTCCGTCCCTGTTTGGAACTATAGAATATGAACTAGAGAATATGTCAAAGAGTATATGAAGAGTTCATTTGCAAAAACAGATAACTCCACTTTTCTTTTTTTTCACAAAATGTCATTTTTTACTCTACATTCCACAGATAATACTGATTTATTTGATATATTATTTATTTCATTTGGTAAGAGCCACTAAATTGAATAAATAATATATCAAATCAATGAGTATTACCTGGAATGTAGAGTAAAAAATGTAATTTTCTGATTTTGCAAATGAACTCTTCATATTCAGTCACACTGTCTACCTTACTCTGAATTCTCTCTGCCTGCCATCCTCTAGGGTGGCCCTACATTTACATGGTTCCACTTAGTCTAAAGTTTCACAAAGACAAATGGTCAGTAAGAGTTCTTGCCATAGTTAGAGATTTATGACCCTGATTGCCAGGTCGTCTTCACTTGTAAATTCACCTCTAGCTCTGACAGCGTCCTGTGAAAGGTTAACTACAAACATTATTTCCATAGCACACGAACACAAAACAACACTTCACACAATATAAGTCACTGGACCTGAACCCAGTCGAGATGGTTTGGGGTGAACTAGACCGCAGAGTGAAGACAAAAGTGCTGAGCATCTGTGGGAACTCCTTCAAGACTGTTGGAAAGAGAATGCCAAGAGTGTATGAAGCAGTAATCAGAACAAAAGATGGCTACTTTAAAGAAACTAGAATCTAAGACATATTTCCCTCTGCCAAGGAGGTTATGTTTTTGCCAGAGTTTGTTTGTCTGTTTGTTATTTAGCAACATAACTCAAAAAGTTATGGATGGATTTTGATGACATTTTCAGGATGTGTAGGGAGTGTCACAAGGAACAAATGATTACATTTTGGTGGTGAAATTTTACATTGTGGTAAATAGAGAATACATTTCAATGTGAGCCAGGATCCAGGATCTCTTCCGGATCACCACCAAACTCTAATCATTTCCACATCTCCCCATTACCAACATAACCTGAAAATTTCATCAAACTCCGTCCATAAGTTTTTGAGCTATCATGCTAAATAACAGACAGACAGACAGACAGACAGACAAACTCTGGCAAAAACATAACCTCCTTAGTGGACCTCTCTTCATTCTGCCTTGGCGGAGGTTTGTTTTCCCAGAGTGCTTTTCTAGTTCCAGTTGTTTCACACTTTTTTTGTTAAGTTTATAATTCCACATGTGTTAATTCATAGTTGTGATGCCTTCAGTGGGAATCTACAATTTTCATAGTCATGAAAATAAAGAGAAAACTTTGAGTCAGAAGGTGTGTCCAAACTTTAGTCATTTGGTCCGTACTGTACAGTAGAATGATAATAATTATTACATATTACTTCATCAGGATAAAACGTAAAATGTCCAATATGGTTTTTTTTGCCCCCCATTGTTCATTTAAACAAAAAAAATGCATCGCTATCCATTTTTTCATTTTGGTTTTGGAAACAAATAATGAAAAAACGACTTGTTTCGTTGTCTTACTTTTGGTTTTATTTTGAAAAACCAATGAATGAACATACAGTAGTGAATCTGTCCAGATCTGGTTAAGATTAAGCCATCCCATAAGCACTGTGTCATTCACACCAATATGAGGATCTGACGTGACCACCAAACACCACTCTCAATTACCATTTCCCTCGGTCGTCCAATCTTTCACTATAAAGTCCTCCAGATACGTAGAAAAGCAAATGCTGATATTAGATCCTGCATGCTGGTAAATGCTATGATTCATTTATAACAAGACCATCAGGAACCTGCAATACCCCACAAGTCTGGTATTGCAACAACCTTTCTAACCCAAGGTCATGGATTAATTTCCTTTTCCACAGCCCCATGAGTATTCAGCTTCTTGCTTCATGGCATCTGAAAAGGGCTTTAAAGATTTCTTGGAGGTGAGTAGAAACACATCTATACATGGTGTGTAATCAGCATGTGTCATCTGGAGAATTCAACAGTCTGGATCAGTGGTTCAACCTTTTTTTTTTTTTTTTTTAGTACACTATGGTCAAACCCATTTAATCTACAATCATACCAAATTATAAAGTCCTTGCAAATGTCACACACGAGGAAAACATTGATTGCTTGAAAATGTCACGTAAGACCCTGCATCTGTGTTCAAGAAAGCCAATAAAAGAAATGAAAGAAAAGTGTAGAGAAGTTATGGTCTTTAGCAGCTTATTATGAAATGGGATGACTTCTATGCACAATGGTACTTAATTGTAATATGAAAATTAGTGCTGTCAATTGATTAAAGTATTTAATTGTAATTAATCGTATAAATTCAAGAGTTAACTTGTGATTAATTGCAGTTTAATCACACATTTTTGTGTCATTGAAATTCATTGTAATACTCTTATTAATATAGAAAAATGAATGAGTTTAGTTTGTACATTTTTATTTTATATTAAAAACAAGTAGAGTTACAGACACTAACATCTGCCATAATAAGATATGATAAAAGCGGGAAAGCAGTTTTTGTTCATTTTGTTGCTTATTTTATTTTTTACTGTGGTATTGCTTCAGTCTCAGGATGTTAAAGGGTTAAAGAAATGGTGATTTCTGTGTTCAACTGCACCCTCCCATCATCTGTTATGACTTCCACCCAGTTTCTATCTGAATTCCCATCCCTTCAGGAACTGCCCCAACAGCACTGAGTCCTGACAGCTGTGACAGTCAAGGTTAGATTCTGCCTCAGTATTCAGACAGAAAGAATTCTCGTAGGGAATAGATTTGATTCAGCATTTCTCAGTTGTTAGTCCAGATCAACCAGCAATGAAAACACTTTGATGAAAAACGTTAAAATAACAAGAGGTGAAACAAAGAGTGACAGAGGCCAAAGACAAACAGAGACAGATGGGGACGTCAAAATAATAGACCCTAAGGCAGGGGTCTCAAACATGTGGCCTGGGGTCCAAATGCAGACCGCCAAATGTTCCAGTGTGGCCCCTGGGATGAATTTGCAAAGCGCATTAATTCCACAGTTAACGCTGTGGAAGTGATTTTAGTTCAGGTTCCACTAATAAACCAATATTATATGAAGTAAAACAGTAACAGAATAACCTACAAATATGACTCTGTGTTTTTCTTCTCAGTTTAATGTGGGAAAAAAACAGATTATGACATGATGAAAAATGACAACTTCATGTTTTTGTCTGTTTTAATGCAAAAAAATAAATAAATTATTTGCATTTACATTGTATCTTGTGTAGCACGCTCACCACTTACTTTGTACAAAAAATTAGCAGCAAGTTTTAGTAAAGGGGTGCTAGGGTTCATTTAATCTAATGTGTATCTGTATTAAAATGACTTATGAACAACTGGACCCAGAGAGATGTGGAAACACTGATTTAATACAGTATTGTATAAACACAGTAATAGTGTAAACATACGCATGAACAGCGTCCTTTATTTTAATAATGATGGGTCCATCATGCACACACACACACACACACACACACACACACACACACAAAGTGATTACAATAATCTTACCAAACCAATGTTGGATGAGATTAAAAATGTGAAGTTGTCATTATCGTCATAATGTAAAATGTTTTTCACATCAAACTGAGAAGAAAATATGAATGTATTATTTTGAAATGAAAATTGCTCGGATACGAATCCAAACAGGGAAACCTTTAGGTATTCTTGGTCTCATTAAAACCTTGAGTGTGTTGAAATAGTCCTGACAAAACATTGAGTGTCCTGAAATTTTACAGTCCAGTGTACGGCTGATGGCGACACAGTGCAGCTAGCTTAGCTTTAGCATCTCGTGGCTAGCTCCTGGCTAACTGCCTTCAGGATCTGAATCTCCTGCAGTATCTTCACACTTGAACGTAAAGTATCTGTCCACTAACCTCACACACAGGTCGGGAAACAACGGTCACGCTTGTGTTAAGTTAAAATGTCCACCACGCATCGCCACGCTTCTCCTTTTCTTCTTCAGATATAATTTCAAACATCAGATAATAAAGAATATTTTCAAATTTAATGATAGGATCAGGTTTGGATGTCAGGATCAGTCATGTGTCTGCAGCTGTAGTGTCCAGTGTTTGAGTTGAGCACCGCACACAGGGGGATTCTGGGTAATTTGGCAGCTAATGAACACTCTGACTTCATCGTACAGGATCTGTCGTCTCTGGTGTTGAACGGAAAACACTGAAATGTGCACTCACGTACATATTACCATAAAAAGTTTCCAAAAATGTATGAACACGGCTCTGCCTTATTGTAACGCTACTGCAAGTGTTGATGCTCAAACAAGCAAAAGTTCACATGTCAAACTGACAAAAAAGCTAATTTAGTGCATTTTATCCTGTTCATTACTGTTCAGTCTAAGGTTTTCTGGCATATGGGGAAAATAATTTCAATTAAGGATCTAATCTATAAGTCACAATAAACAAAAATGAAAGGATATTATTGTATAGACTTTACACCATAGATCCACTTACATCACACCTCTTCCTTTTCATTTGGCTAAAGTTCCTCATATCATTTAAGGTAGGGGTCTCAAACTCATTTTCTTTCAGGGGCCACAATCAGCCCAATTTAGATCTTCAGTGGGATGGTCCCGTAAAAATAATAGTTTAATAATCTATAAATAATGACAATTCCAATTTTTTGTCTTTATTTAATGCAAAAAAAACCCAATTACATTGTGAAATATCCCAAAAAAATATAACTTTAAGAAAAATTAAGAATATTATCCCTCAACTTAGCATTTCTCCAAAATACAAAGACACTAAACACTTACTAATAGAAGCAGAAAATGTTCAAAATTCTGCTTAATTTTCTTTAGATACTTCAGGTTGTTGATATTTGTTCCGGTTATTTACATTTTATGGTTACAAGATACTTTGTAAATGTAAATAGTTTAGTAATTTGACATTATTTTTTGCATTAAAACAGACAAAAACATGGAGTTCCAAACACATAAAACAGAACCACCTGGTACAAGCACATACTGGTACTATTTAGTACCTCCTTCACCAAGGTCCCACTTGAAATGAGTACATGTTATAGACAGAAGACAGACTCATGTTTGTCAGCAGGTTTACACAAAAACTACTGGATCACTTTCCATGAAATTTTCAGGAAAGGTGCAAATGTGGTCCAGAAAAGATTCTATTACATTTTGGTGAATGTAGGTCAAAGGTCATAGTCACCAAAAAGGGGTTTTCGCAATGATAAGAAATCGTTGCCTAGCAGCGCTATCCCTTTTCATTACATGATGAGTAAACAGCCTGTAGCAGGGATGGGTGGGGTCTTTTAAAGTCAATGGGTGGGGTCTTTTAAAATCAATCAATGGGATACTACATACAGTACAGTACTGTATTTACATCTTTGGGGTTTCGTTTCATAAATTACATTTTCTTTCATATTCAGAGACGAAAAATTGACCTAAAGTTTTTTCCGTAACTGTATGTATATGTGTGTATGTATATATATATATATATATATATATATATATATATATATATATATATATATATATATGTGAAGAGTTCATTTGCAAAAACAGATAACTCCATTTTTCATTTTTTTTTTAGAAAATTGCATTTTTTACTCTAAATTCTAGGTAATACTCATTGATTTGATATATTATTTATTCAATTTAGTGGATCTTACCAAATGAAATAAATAATATATCAAATAAATCAGTATTATTTGTGGAATGTAGAGTACAAAAATGACATTTTGTGGAAAAAAAAGAAAAATGGAGTTATCTGTTTTTGCAAATGAACTCTTCATATATATATATATATATATATATATATATATATATATATATATATATAAACACTTTCCTTCTCATTAGTATTAATACCCTACTCTGCCATTTGTTCCTCTACTCTAGATGTGCAAATGATTCCGTCTTAAATATTTCATCCACAGCCTAAAGAGACAAAGTGAGAGAGAATAATAAAGAGACTTAACTACCAGGAAAAACTAGAGAATGAATGCTACAAAAGGAGTAAAAAGTGTAAAGAGCTGGATCACCAGATCTATCAGTCAAAAGTGAAGCATGAGGTAAATTCAGATTCCACTAAAGTGCATATGTCCTTGGGCAGATCAACAGTGTTTGTCCCCAAAAGACAATGAGTCGTCCACTGAAATGACTCCTAATGGCAGAATGCTGCACACAGGGGTTTGATGGACTGGGTGTATGGTGATAAAGGGAGCTATCCTAGCCACAGGCATACAGTCTCTATCTGATTAAACAGAGCAAGACCAAGTAATCATTCACCTCCACTTGCCCTTTCAAGTATCAAACAGAAACACACACAAAGACGGTAAAAGAACATCAATCCATCAACACATTCTTCCCTTAAGCAACACATTTCACTGTGTCGTCTGATTTCTTTTAAGCTCTGATCTCCCACAGTAGCCAGTTTGTTGGTACGTTACGTTTAATACTAATGTATCTACTAGGGCTGTGCAATATTAGAAAAAAACTGACATTGTGATTTATTTATTTTTTAACCCTGCGATCTATATTACGATTATGAAAAACCACTCGGGAGTAAATAATAGCTGTGTGGTGCCGACGCAAACAGTCAAACAGATTAGTGGTCGACACTGAACACATGTTTCAGTATCA
Source organism: Siphamia tubifer (assembly GCA_020466265.1). Lineage (NCBI taxonomy): Eukaryota > Metazoa > Chordata > Actinopteri > Kurtiformes > Apogonidae > Siphamia > Siphamia tubifer. The sequence continues at coordinate 5,260,190 of CM035796.1, forward strand.
TCCTTCTTGTAGCAGAAATAATTAAATAAAATTAATTATTAGAAAGAAAGAAAGAAAGAAAGAAAGAAAGAAAGAAAGAAAGAAAGAAAGAAAGAAAGAAAGAAAGAAAGAAAGAAAGAAAGAAAGAAAGAAAGAAAGAAAGAAAGAAAGAAAGAAAGAAAGAAAGAAAGAAAGAAAGAAAGAAAGAAAGAAAATTTGAAAAAAGTTAAATATTACAATTAAATAAAAATAAATTAATTAATACATAGATAAAACAAATAAATAAAAAGAATTATAAATAATAAATTAATAAAAATAAATAAATAAAATAAACAAAATAAAATGTATAAAATGCAAAAGTAAATAAATAAAAATGTCAAATAGAAATAAAATAATATAATGAAAAAAATATAAATAAATAATTTAGTATAATAAATAAGAAAAGTACAATAATTGTAGGAAATGTTTGTAAGTTTGTCTGTTTGTAAACAACTTTATAAAAAACCTACTAGACCACTTTTTTTAATTACTTAATTTAATTAATTTTCAGATTTTTAATATTCTTTTTTTAGTTTTGTATTTATTTAGAAAAGAACATCTATTTTATTATCTTTTTTATTCACTATCACATTTTTTAACTTGGTTTTAGAAACAAATAATGAAGAAACGACTTGTTTCGTCGTCTTATTTTTGCTTTTATTTTGAAAATGAATGATCAAATTATACGCAGATTGAAAAAGCTTAATGTAGCTTAATGTCTGAAAACAGCGATTAACCAAATCCAAATTTCCTGTGCGTATCTCCAGTCATGCCCACTTTCATCACTGCAAATATCAAAACAAAAACACAAATTTTACTAGTGATATCTACACGTCATTTGGAGACGGTTCATGGCTGTTTCCAGACATTAAGCCTTTTACGTTAAGCGTATGTTCTAGTATGTTCTGTTTTTCTTTCTTTTTTATTGAGGTGAAGAAAAGGTCATTTGTATTTGTATCAGTATAGCAGTTCTTACTGAGGTCAGAGGTCAATGATAATGTTCTCTGGAAAAGCAACAGCTTCAAAGCCACATTTAACTCACTGGATTTACTCAAAAGAGGTCAGGAAGTCAGTGTGGTTCATCGTCCAACTGCACACAATGACTATATATATATATATATATATATATATATATATATATATATATACACATAAACAATGATGTGAAAATAAAACTGAAGCTAAACTGGATGTGGGTGATAAGAGTGAAGAGCAAACAATGCACTGTTGTCATAACGACGCCTCACTGGACGGTCTGGAAGTACTCTTAGTCAACGGAATATGATATCGATTTATTTTTTCAAAGACTACATCATTCAGACTCTACAGTCTCATATATTCCATGATGATACTTCACACAAATAACTCACAGGCAATTTCATATTGAAAACGACAAGACAGCAAGAATCTGAAAAGAAGAAGAAGAAGAAGAAGAATCCACGTATCATTTGTTTTTCAAAATAAAACAAAAAGACAAGGAAAAAATTACAAAAACAGATATTGGTGTATTTTTCCAGTTTTCCTTTTTTTGGGTTTAAATGAATAATAGAAAAAACATCCAGTTTTATCCAATTTTGACCTGAAGAAAATTGAGTAAACTGAAAATGAACCTTAACGACCGAAAGAAACATGTCCAGACTTGAACATCATTATAGAATGAAACAATATGACACCAATTATCTCCATTGTCATATCTTCAGGTTTTAGGGTGACCCACTTAGTTTCCTCAAATACGATGTAGGTTTACATCTTTGTCACTGCAGGTCAAAGGTCATTTCTGGTTTATTAATCTTGCCCGATATTGGTTGGGAGAGATTAGAGAGTCACTGTATATATATATGTGTGTGTGTGTGTGTGTGTGTGTGTCTGCAGAGACATATCATGATATAACTCAACAAATAATTAAGATATCACCATGAAATTACATTGGCATATACATATAGAGAATGCGCATCAGACACAATGATCCATTTGAGTAAAGGTCAAAAGTCAAGGTCACAATTAACTAAAAGGTCAAATCGGTTATCGGTTATAACTAAAGAACAGAGGGTCACAGAACTTTCAAATTGGTACCAAACGATACAGAATGAAGATTTCTACAATTATCATAATTGGTGTTATCACCTATGACCAAGAGTTTTTCAGATCTCTGGAGGTCAAAGGTGACATGTCTCAAAATTAAATTCTGTCACACTGTTTGTGTGTGTCAAACAGACATATTACACTATAACTTAATCAATACTGGATATATTATCATAATATTACACACACTGATGCATATATAATATACAAGTTTATCAATATTGCAAAAGGTCAAAGGTCAAGGTCGCATTTAGCAGAAAGGTCAAAAATCACATAATTGGCTCTAACTCAAGAACAGGTTAGATTAGACATTCTCTGAATACTTATGTTATTTTTAAAATTCAGTTAAATGTGACCCCTGAAGAAAGTAAGTTTGAGACCCCTGGTTAAAGGGTTAAACCTCTAACATTTTTAAAGCATAACACTGAGCTATAAACTATGCAGCGTCAGATGTGCTGAGGGTATTTCATCTCCTGTGCAAGCATCAGACATAGAAGCAGAAATATGCTTGATGTACAACACGATATTTAATACTCATATATATCTTCTCCACCAGATGGGAACACTAGTTCTCAACAAAGCAGTTTGGAAGTCTAATAATATCTGTCACTTTTTACAGTGGAGTTGAGCTGTCCTGAGCAGACTGCAGCCTGTCCAACAGCCTCCACAAAGGATAAAAAGTGGTGGGCATTAATTGACTTCAGGGTCTTTGGGGACCTGGTGAGTCATAAACACACCATTTAATTTGAACACTTTTTCAGACACAACACCATAAACATTCGTTTTGCATCTCTGACTAAAACATAAATTTACCCCAAATAAAAAATGAGAAACTCTTTTGGCCAAGAAAGAAAGAAAGAAAGAAAGAAAGAAAGAAAGAAAGAAAGAAAGAAAGAAAGAAAGAAAGAAAGAAAGAAAGAAAGAAAGAAAATTTGAAAAAAGTTAAATAGTAAAATTGAATAAAAATAAATTACCGTAATTAATACATAGATAAAACAAATAAATAAAAAAATAATTAATAAATTAATAAAAAATAAATAAATAAAATAAACAAATAAAATAAAAAAGGAAATAAATACAAATGTAAATAAATACAAATAAAATAATATAATTAAAAAAAAATAATAATTTAGTATAATAAATAAGTAAACTAATAATTGCAGGAAATGTTTGTAAGTTTGTGTGTTTATAAACAACTTTATAAAAAAAAACCTACTAGACCACTTTTTTTAATTACTTAATTTAATTTAATTAATTTTCATATTTTTAATACCCTCTGATTTTTTTTATGCACGACCCTAATGAATACATACCAGTACACCAAAGATGCTTGCATTCATGTGACTAGTGCAGAGCCAATAGAAAATGATCAACACCCAGCAGGATATATTATGGCTGTGAAATGAGCCGCCAGTCGCTCATCTGACACTCAAATGTCAACGTCTACTTGAAGACTTGAATGCACGAAAAACAGGAAACTGGGTAATGTGCTTCCACCGACGAAACTACAACTAACAAACAAGCCAAAAATAAAAAGGATCTAAAATGTAAATGCACCGTAATAATAGCCTCGGTCTCAACCGGACTTATAAAATACCATGGTGTGATCTGCTTTGAGAAAGGTGGGGATAAATATGTTACAACCAGAAATAACTAACGTAACTTCCAAAGATTAAAAAAACACAACACGCAGCAGAATACACCATCAAGAATGAGGGCAATTATTCTGTCAGTGCAATTACCACAACACGTATCATGTGCGAATACGTCCATATGTTAATGGCCCAATTACTGAATTTGTAGTAGCTACAAAAATGGAATATTGAAACTATTTATCGCAGTTGTCACTTCCGAGTTGCAACTTTTTCTGCAACTGTTTGGAAAAGGTCATGAGGCATTTGTGGTCGCAACAATGACATAAATGTCTGTCAAATGCTGGAGGACTGAAAGGCCATAACAGAAGATAGTTGGCATTAGCAGAGTTGGGAAAGTTCAGTTTAAGTTACTTAATATGAATTAGTTCAGTTCCCCAGTTAGAAGTTCATGGATCCCAAAATGAACTTTTTCATTCTTTTTTTGTGTTATTATTGTTAACTTATTATTGTTAACTTATTATTAACCGTTCCTGACGTTATCCTGACCGTAGTCAGGAAATCAGGGGAAAATGTCGTCCTCCTCCCAGGGTTAACTTCCCTCTGCAGGTTCTTAGAACACAAGGAGCGGTTTCACTGAGTTTTGTTTTTAATGTTTATTTACAAGAACGGGACAACACCTGCTCCGTTCACTGGTCACACTCTGTACATTTAACTCTTTTTCTCCGCTCCCAAAAACTCTCTGCACCCCCCCCTCTCTCTCTTGTCTCTCTCTCTCTCTTGTCTCTCTCTCTCTCTCTTCTCTCTCTCTCTCTCAGAATAATATAAAAATGACATCTATGATAATTCTGTGTTTTGATCCCATTTTATACCTTATACGACTCAATAATTACAACGTGATAAGAACAAAATGTGAACTATATAAGAGCGCAGTTCTATAAATACCAGAATAACCGCGTTCACAACTTCCCTTTCATTTGGCAAAAGTGAACGAGTCGTTCACGTTCGTCAAAAATTTAATATAGTTCATGAACGATTGTTCAATGAACGCGTTCAGGTACAACACTGGGCATTAGTAATGCACTACAAAGCAAAAGTAAGCCTTTGTTTGTGCTTTGACAATAAGGCAAAAACTGTGAAGATATGAACGATAAGGGTGAACTTACGGCTCCATGGGAATGGGATGCAGGTGAGTTTGTTTGCAGCTGTCAATCAGGGGGCGGGAAAAGGAGAACAAAAGAGAACAGAGGAGCATGTTGAAGAGGAAGATAAAAAAAAAAAAGCAGATTAGGACAAAAGACAACAGTTACATCCATCACAACAATAATAACCTCGGATAAAAATGGCCACATAGTATCTGTTACTGATGGACACACGTTCAGATGCAAAGACAAACTCCACAGTTTACTGTTACAGACAAACACAAACACACACACACATGGATGGTTATGGTAAAAGCAGTAGCACACTGAAAGCATCTCCCTCCTAATGCCAGTCGATGTATTATTCCCTGTGTTGCTACATGAAGGGACGGCAGAGAGACACCGTGCATTTTAAACACGATGGGCCTGAAAACATAATTCTTTACCGTGTGGAGAGTGTGTGTCAGGCAAATTATGTTAGATATACACATACCCACTCTTCAGATGTGCCGTCCCTGTGCATCTCGAGGAGGTCCAGGCAAAGCGGAGCGCCGGTGAAAACTAATGATAGAACCAGTTTGACGTCTGCCAACTTCATTGTGCATGTCTGTGTATGGATGTGGGTGTGCTCGTCTAAATGATATGAAAGTCAGTTTGAAAACACAGACATGCTTGTAAGTTGGAATAGTTGCCTCCGGGCGCTAGTAGTCATCCATCAATCTGAAAAAGGGAAAAAAAATAAATAAATCAGATGCACATCATGGCGTTGATTCAGTCTTTAAGGGAAAAAGAGCCCAGAGAAAGGCAGACAAATAGTTCAGAGATGATATGAAAAAAGTGAACTTCATCTGAGAATAAAAATGTCTCTTATTCAAATATCTAGAACAATCTGCTCCTTTTGATGCTAACTAAGAAAACAAATCAAACTGGGATGGTTATGGGCCAGAACGTTCAAAAGACATTGAGGGGTACACTTTCCCTACGGCAATAGTGCCTCGCTGTTGGAAAAAAAATAATAAAAAATGGCGTTCAGTGGACAGACCTTCCATCGTTTCCCCAAAAATAAGACATTTTGAATGAATCAAAAACATAAAGACGGACCCTGGTCCATATTTCATGGTAAGATAAGGATAATTATGTCCACTGAAATGCATTAGCTAACACATTAAGTTTAGCTTACTAGACTAGCATCAATGATAAATAGCGCTAACAGTCATCTAATCAACCTAATGTCATAATGAAAAAAGAAAATATGAATGTATAATTACATAACACTACATTCTAGATGCTATTTCAAGACTATGCTTGACATTTTGTGGTTAGCGTGCCGATGGCTGTCAGTACTAATGTTATGCTAGCGGTGCCATTAGGCAATATCTCCCATTCAACATCATATTTTACCCAACCATGGTTAGCATAAACAACATCAAAATGAAATGAATGTACACTGACCATATTTTGCATTTGGATACTTTATAAAAGTATGTATTTTCATAATTTAGTGGAGTTATTTATATGTTATTATTATGCTATTATTTTACTGGTCGAATTAGGCTGAATGTGGGCCTTGAAGAAAATGAGTTTGAGACCCCTGCTCTACTCACAGACCACATACTATTCCTTGAGAGCGTTTCCATCACAGATACTATCGTACCTGGACATCATCAAACTCATGCTGATTTGTAATTTTTTTTGTCATCCAGCAAAAACAGAAATGTCTCCAACCCTACGACCAACCACAATGTAATTTTGTGAGATGACGTCATTGCATTGTGAACTGAATTTAACTTACCGGTCTGTTTTATGTAACTCTGAATCTATTTATTTTTACCTCCACCAAGGAGGTTAGGATTTTGCCGGCATTTATCTGTTTGTCTGTTGGTCTGTGTTCAAAATAACTCAAAAACTTATGGGCGGATTCTGATGAAATTTTCAGGATGTGTAGGGAGTGTCACAAGGAACAAATGATTTCATTTTGGTGGTAATCCGGGAGGGGGGGCGGGTCTATCTTGGTGGAGGTCTGCGCTCTCAGAGTGCTTTTCTAGTTTAAAATATCATCCTTTAAAATGTAACAAACGTAGTTAATTAAGATTTCACATGTCAAAATAATTCAACAGTTTGCTGTGGTGTAGCCTTCCTGTTGGTGCGTTCTCTGCAGCGATTTGTCCTTTTATCCACATTTGTGACCCGCCACCACGAAACCAGGCTTAAGTCGCGCTGAGCCGTTCAGAGCTACAGCCAAATTTAGGCTGGAAGGTGATTTCTTATTTGTGTTTACACCATATCAAAAAACGGTACCTTAACACCTCTATGTTCAGTTCCTGTGGTCATTACATTGAAATTCGATCAATAAAGGTGTTTATTGAGTCAATTATTTAAGCTGCGACAAAAGTTCAGGTATTGCTGAGCAAAGACAAAGACGACTTCCACCTCTTTTCGCCGAACAAAACGATCTCCGTTCCGTGGGTAAACACCCAAGTGTTTGGTACGAGGTAAAAGCTTATATTGAATGTTCTGTCCAATGTTGTAAGCCAAATGATTATAATACGTCACACTTCTGTCCTATTATTATAATATATAAAACTTCTGTGACATGTCCATCAGAGTGTCCTTTAACATCTGTCAACAATTTGTGTCAATCGGATACAAATTATTATGCGTTGCTAAGGACTTCCTACCCCAAAACAGTCCAAAACTTTAACGGACAATATCTAAAAATATGCAAATTGCAAAATATGTCCAAATGTGGATATTAAAATGACCATAACTTTGGTTCTACTTGTGATAGAAACATAATTTTTTCACCATCTTAAACCTTAGTTTCCACTCTACCAATCTACACACATAACTCTGTTTGGATTTACACACACTTATGCCTGGTTTTGTGGCGGTGGGTCACATTTGTAAACTTCTGAGCAGGGAATGAATGCATGTCTGTCCCATTAACAGTAAAGAAAAGAAGATTAAGTGTGGACATGGTTACTCTGTTGTGCTCATCAGTGAGGATGTGAGTCATGGCACTAAATCAATGTTAGCTCTCTGTGGTTGACATGGGACGCATGGAGAAGACAGAAAACATTTTGTGGAGATGGTCTCCTTGGACTCCGTGGCATTTCTATTCTCAAAACCCTCCCCAAAGCAAACGGATGTCTGATATTAGCCTGAATGGTGACAAGTTTGTCGTCCCCAAACACCATGCACTGGTCTTTGTCTGATGCCCTGCTGAGGGGCTTTAGGGCAGCACCAGCAGCAATTATTATACAATATATTTACGTGCATGTGGATGTTCACAAGTTCTGAAACTGCCGACAGTTTGGTTCAGCTGAATGTTTTAGGTTATATGAGTAAGAAGACGTTTTTAGGAGGAAGTCCGAAATAGTTGATTACCAAGTGGTGAGTTAGACGCTCTGGAAATTCACGATTTTGTTTTATTCATGTACATGCACTAAAAATGTATGCGTTAGGTGTGGGTATGACACACAAAGATGAGATGTGAGGATACATATGACACTGGAGGAGAGAAGAGGAGGTGAGTTTTGACACGTTTGATGGGGGTTTTTTTTGTTTTTTTTGGGGGGGGGGCGGTTGGTTCAAGAATCAATGTGAAATAGTCAAACTCTTTCAGAACACTGCTCTCAAACCAATGAGCTGATGTGGGAAAAAGTGTCCTTCACATGTTCACACTTTATACATTCAACATATAACCACTTTTACTATTTATCGTTGCATGAACTTTAGTGTATTGTCCATATTGTCCACATGTTAAAGGGATAGTTCACTATTTTTCACAGGAATTTGAATAGAATCACCACCTTTACTCTGGTGGACCCGACAGTGTCCTGTGAGTGGAGATCTGGTCAAAGCAAAAGTAGTCCCGGCCCCCACCTCCTCCCCTCCGCTCTCCTCCACTCTCCTCTCCTCTCCTCTCCTCTCCTCTCCTCTCCTCTCCTCTCCTCTCCTCTCCTCTCCTCTCCTCTCCTCTCCTCTCCTCTCCTCTCCTCTCCCCTCCCTTCTCCTCTCCTCTCCTCTCCTCTCCTCTCCTCTCCTCTCCTCTCCTCTCCTCTCCTCTCCTCTCCTCCCCTCTCCTCTCCTCTCACTTCTACAGAGCTCTTTCACTCTTTAATCCACTCTGCTACATTCTGATGTGCTCTGAGACACTGTTTCTCTCTTCTCTCTTTCTCTCTGGTGACATACAGTTCAAAGGGGGGGGGGGATCCCACCAGGTGCCCCCCCACCCATCACCTCTCTCATCCATGTCTCTGCAGCTCTTCCTCATTTACTCAGTGGGGGGTTTTGGGTTTTCCCTCTGACACTACCTCTCTTTTACCATCTTCATGTCTTACTCTCCTCCTCTTACTCCTCCTTTTCTCTACAGCTGTTGTTTTGTTTCTTAAAGTGAACATTCATGTCTCTATAGGTTTCTATATTTCATTAGAGGTATTGTAGATGTAGTGATCAGCTGGTATTCTTTTATTTATATATTTCAGCTGTAGAGAGAATAGACTTGGCAGAATACAAACTGTGTGTGTGTGTGTATATATGATTTTTTTAATTGTCAAAATTAATCCACAATCATGATTAATCTGATTCAAAAATGTAATGCAATAAAATTGAACCTTTATTTACAGTTGTTTTGTTGAAGGTAGTATACAGTATACAGTATTTTCATATTTTTGCATAATTTTTGAATATTTTAGCAATTTTTTCCCTGTATTTTGGAAGAGTTTTTGATTTTCCCATCACTTTATTTGTGTTAGTTTATTATTTTTTTTGTGAATTTCATTGGATTTTAGCTTTTTTTTTTCCTCTGTATTTTTTGTGTCTCTTAGTGTATTTTTGTAGGAAATTTGAAAAAAAAAAGACAGAACAGTTGACTGACAAAATCTTTTGTAAACTCTGCAACATATAGTTGTTGTTTCATTGAAGCACTTTCATCTTAAAATACCACATTAATGCGTAATAAGCCTTAGCTGTGGATTCTGCTCATACTTTGGCTAATGTGTCGCTCAGCTTGTGACAAACATGTTAAGTGTAGATATATTCACTTCTTAATTGAGTCTGTTTGCTCATGAAAAATGAAGCCTAATTAATTTAGGTTAAAAATGAATATTTAATCATGCTTAATCTAAATCAATCCAAAGCAACCCTGTGATTAATCTGAATACAGATTTTAGTGGATTTTAACATGTTTTGTATATTTTTTCCTCATTATTTTTTTTATGTTTCTTAGTAGCCGAGCGCTAGACCCCCCCCCCCCCTAATGGCAGCAAATCTAATGTGCTACTGTATTAGTCTAGGCCCCTTAATGTAACTTTTGGCTAGATTATCCTGAAACTGGCCGACCAATCACAGTGAAGTATAGAGTCAGAGGGCGGGTGTAACAAAGTGATGCTGCAACGATTCTGAAAGAAACAACCAGAAACTATTATAAAAGAACAACAATGATGATAGATGCTGCTGGAGGTTTTCTTTTATCAAAGATAAGTGAAGAATGTGAAAAAAGATCAGCAATATTTAAATTATTTTTACAGGAGTGACAACAGTCGTTAAATTCCATAATTCACCTTTTTGTTTAATCATTCAGAACTTCAGTAGGTCACAGATAAAAACATGTAGTTAAGTGAATTAAATTAAATTAAAATAAGCCTAACCCTATGCAATTTAATTTGGTTCACTAAATTAGAGTTTTTTGTGTGACCATAAAAAGTCAAAATCATGAGAACAAGTCAAAATCATAAGATAAAAAGTCAAAATCTTGAAAAAAAAGTCCAAATTATGAGATAAAAAGTCAAAATCATGACATAAAAAGTCAAAATCTTGAAAAAAAAGGCAAAATCATGAGGAAAAAGTCAAAATTAACAGAAAAAAGTCCAAATTATGAGATAAAAAGTCAAAATCATGACATAAAAAGTCAAAATCCTGAAAAAAAGGCAAAATCATGACATAAAAAGTCAAAATTATGAGATAAAAAGTTCAAATTGACCAAGATTTTTAAAGTTTTTAAACTTTTTTCAGTGTATGTCATATTATAGTACCTTCCTATTGGATACAGAGGATTTGAAAGGATCACAATGAAGCGTGACTACTGTAGACCTATACAGTAACAAATGTGGATAGCGCGGCTAGGCTAATTTTTTAGTCTATTTTGTAGGAAATTTGAACAATAACTAAAAAAAAAAAAAAAAAATAGACAGAACAGTCGACAATCGACAGTGTTTTGTCTTTACACTGAAGAACTTCCACCTTAAATATACCACATCAATGATTTGAATAATTTGACAGCCCTCGTTAAAACACTTTCAAGCAAGTGATCAAAAGACTGAGATGAGGTGGGAATAGAAATGTCCCACAGAAGAAAAGAAGTTAAACAAACACAGGAGGTTAAAGTAAAACAGGAAGAACACACTGACTTTCACTACTTTAAAGCACATGGACGTCCACACATGTCAATCATCCTCCATCTACCTCCTCAAGTCTCTGTCCATTTCACACGCTTCCTTTGAAAAGGTCTGAAAAGTCAAGTGCGTCCGTCCACATGTCAGTTGTCAGGTGTGTTTGTGTTTGTGTTTGTGTTTGTGTTTGTGTTTGTGTTGAAGCCGAGGATGAAGAGTTTCAACTCGTCCTGTTCAGACTCATGACCTTCTCCTCCTCCTCTGAAACATCTGACCCAGCTCATTATTGGAGAGTGATGTCGTAACTACTGTATAACACACACACACAGACACACACACACACACACACACACACACACACACACACACACACACACTCATTTAAATGTCTCATAAGGACCAAGTTTGTAAATAAGTAGCCATTGGGTTGTGAGTGTCAACATATGTTTTTAAATAAAACCAAAAAAAAATAATAATAAAAATATATTTATTTAAAAAATAAATAAAAACAAATGAATAAAATTAAAAAATCACATTTTAACAATGAAATAAATAAATAAAAATAGAGTAAATAATAACAATAATTTAAAAATAAAGAAATACAAAATTTAAAACTAAATTAATGAAGAAAAATACATACAAATAAATCACATAAAATATATTTTTTAAGTTAACACATCTTTAAACCTTTGAAAAACACGTTTTACTTTACACCTCTTTCACCCATGCTATATGGGGACTTCCAGAAAAAACAAATTAATGTTTGTATTCAAAGCTTCATGGTGACGTCACTTCACCAAGTAAAATCAGAAAAGAACAGCGTAGCAACCACTATGTGAACTGCACTGCACCGTCCTGCACGCTTAAAACTTCGTGTAAAATATCCAAATCTTTTGCATCTTGTTTTCCATGTACCGACAGAAAAGGGTGAAAAACGCGCAGCATGGCTTCAGGCGCTGAGAAGAATATCTTCAGCTGATGACCTGGAGTCCGAAATCAAAGTGGAAGTAAAACTAAAGTAGTGGAGTGTTGTGGAGGCTGCATGAGTGAGGAGCAGAGAAGTATTTAAATACATTTATTTAACCTACCTCAAACAAACATATGCTTTCAGGCTCTTATTAGTTTGTGTATATAAGTCGGGGCTGTTGACGAGGTAGTCGTAGATGTCAGGCCACTCGATATTAGGCCACGTCGTGGGGTCATTTCACCAAGAACCTGATGGTAATTTATACGGACAGCTCTCCAGTTGATCCCTGTTAATTTCCGTTCATACTGGGCAGAAGTCACGGCTTAAGTTCAACGTGAGTGGCTTAAGCGGCGCATCAGTCAAGATGACGGACAGATTCTTCATCTAATCACATGCAAGGATTTTAGATTAGGCCCCTCCTTTGAAAATAGGTTGGTTGTGGAAGGGTCCCAGATGGTATCGTGATACCAGATGGTGGTTAGGTCTCTACAATAATAAGTTTATATAGTTTCCTCAGACCCCTGTGGTTCTCACCCTATAGTAAACACACACAAAAAGTGAAGTTAAGGATACACAGCCTGGATAATCTCGACAGTTACACACACACTATTCAGCAGCCGTGATTTCAAGGACAGATGAGACAGTAAACCTCAACTAACCTTTTTCTTCATCACTAACGCTCACGTGTGGACGTGATGATATTTCTCACTCAAAAGTAACATTTCTTCTGTGTATGTGTGTGTGGACAGACAGACAGACGCCAACTGTTATTTACTCAGACTGTGTTCCTCCCCGAGGACATCTCGCTCTGCTGGTTAAGGTAATGATATACTCTAAATTATGTTCATATTCGATGATGATGATGATGATGATGATGATGATGATGACGTCTTTATGTACTGCTATTATTTTAGTTAGGGAGGACAGATGACATTATAAAATCATTTCTCACGTTTACACATGAAGTTAAATAAAATGATCCTCAAAGTCATGACTCTTGGAAGAAACACACACACACACACACACACACACACACACACACACACACACCTGAAGCTGAACTTACACAGACATGCTTGGCACTCGCAAAAAGACAATTAAATCACTCACATACATACACAGGAACACCTGACTATTAAAATAACAATTAAAGCTCAGTGTGGAGGAGTGGAAACCATCCCCTCCTTTAGGATCCAACATTTGACAATGAGCGGAGACGTTTGCACAAAGGGCAAAGACAATTGAGACAGATATAATCATCACTTTCACAAAGCTGGCATTGCTTTGTTCCAGCACGGACACTGTGTTGGTAATTTGCACCTTAATAGGATGGCCGATCTCCGGGGGAAAATATGCTCCACAAATAGTCTTCTTTCACGAATCTTGCCTAATGCCTTTTGGTGTAGAGATAAAGAGATTTAGAGTAACTGTTCTACAGAAACACTTACCCATAATGCAGTACTGCCCCCTCATGGCTAAGAAGGAAGCTGCACAATATGAAGGACGGAAGGAAGAGAAGCTGAACATTATCATAAAATATCTGGATCTGGACATGATGTGGAGAAATTTGAGGTTAAAAACAAACAAGAAGGAAACAAACACAGACAAAAATCACAATAAGTCATTCTGTTCAGTTAATAATAACAATAATAATAATACATTTTATTCGTATAGTGCTTTTCATGAAACTTAAAGACACTTTAAATGCAGTAAAAACAGAACAATAAGAGTCCAACAACAATAAAATCATACAATAGAAAACAGAGCAATCATAAATTAAAGCAGACACAATAAAAGTAATAGTTGAGTTGAGTTTATTTTGTGTTTTAAAAGATAAGTATAAATACAAATAAAATACAACAGTGCAACGGAGGCCAAAAGCTTAATATGCTTATACTGTATAAATGCAGTTCATCAACTTAACACTACAAATGAAGTAACATAAAATACAATAAATAATAATAATACAAAAAGAGTTTACCATTACTTAGAGTAACATGTGGACATGAATTAAATGTAGATTCTAAAGAGAAATAACAAAGCTAAAAAAGTTAGGAAAATGTGAGGTTATTTATAAAAGCAGCTTTAGTGTGATGTTTGAAAGTAGTAAAGGAGGGACAGACTTTCAATGATTTCTAAAAGTTATTCCAAACATGATTGTAAATTGTCGTTGGTTCGATTTCACACAATGACTTTATCGTGTGTTAGACTGAAATATAATGACAAAAACACAGAGGAAAACTGAGCTTATAGGATTATGTCTGTGCGTTTCTTTTTTTTTTTTTATTATTACTGGGTTCCGTTCTTGTCAGGTCATTAATCTGCGCTGCACTGTTGACACTGTTGAGGACAAGGGACGGTGAGACACAAGGACACTGACCTCAGGCCCTTTATAAGCTGCAGGAAGCCTTGAAGACTGGTGACAAATGGCCAGAGCAAATGTGGAGGGCATCACCTCCACATGTGGTGACATGCCCCTCAGATGGTCCAGGCCGTTGTCACACAAAAGCTTCTTTTCTTTATTCATCTGCTCAGTTACAGTCGTTCATTTACATTCTTTTCCAGAGCTGAGGGAAGGTTACCTTTGATTCGCTGTTAGGTTCTGCTGCTCTGTCATGTTTACAGACTTATGAAGTAAACGGTGTTGTCCTGCGGGTCACACCGCCCCCTGAAGGGGAGAGGGGGTATTACACAGGTGTCAAACATAAGGCCTGAGGGCTAAATCCGGCCCGCCAAAAAATCCGATCTGGCCCGTAGGATGAATCATGATTTTGGGTGATTTTCTCTTGTTGGTTTTCAGATGATTTTTTTTCTTGTTGATTTCGGGTGATTTTTCTCTTGTTGGTTTTGTGTGAATTTCTCTTGTTGATTTTGGGTGATTTTCTTTTGTTGGTTGTGGATGATTTTTTTTCTTGTTGGTTTTCAGATGATTTTTCTCTTGTTGATTTTGGGTGATTTTGTCTTGTTGGTTTCGGGGAATTTTTTTCTTGTTGGTTTTGTGTAATTTTCTCTTGTTGGTTTGGGATGATTTTCTTTAGTTTGTTTTGGGTGACTTTCTCTTGTTGGTTTTGTGTGATTTTCTCTTGTTGGTTTGGGGTGATTTTCTCTTGTTGGTTTGGGGTGATTTTCGCTTGTTGGTCACTCATTTTTCCGTCTTGTTCCCAGTGCTCAGTGTTTTTTCAGGTTCTATTGAAATTAGATGAAAAATGTTGAGCTCATTCGTCTCCTACATTAACAGGACCTGTCATGTGACTGTTGCACACACGTACGTTGCCATGTCGACGCTCAAACAATATATATCGTGCGGCTCTAGTGCAAACCCTATGTTTTGCACCTTTAAGGACAAGCATATACTGTAATGAAAAATACCTGAACAGGCCTGTGATGACACTTGGCAGAAGAGGTGAAGAACAAGAAGATGAAGTGGACCTGTGTCTCTGCTGGACGTCGTCTCTCCTGGGGAAGTCTCATTGATCAGAGACTGGCCTCTGACTTGGACAGAAAGGACCGCTCATAAGTCACCTTGTCCTCGCCAACTAATGGAACTAATTCAAACACAGCAAAAGCCAAAGAACATTCTGGCATTTCTAGCTGCACAAAACTAGCGTTGATGCAAAAAGGCTGAAGACAAACATCAGAAGCAAGAAAAATATGGCGTCTCCACCTGTGACCTTATTACGCTATATGTAATTCCATCACAGAGTTCTCCAAATGTAGAGGAAAAGTCAAAGTTTTCTTTTTTTCAGCCGTAGTTGTGTCTTCAAAAGGTTTTTTTTTTTAATGATCCTACAGATATCTTCTGTCTTCCGCTGCTCGATAACAAGCATAAAGTTTTACTTCCCTCCACAAGCTGTGTCTTAAATATGCCGTGTCACCCTCTGGATGAATATATGCAGCAGTGCTATGGTCAAAAATAAACCCAGAGATTTGTCATGAAAACCCCATAATACCAGCTCAACTACCATCTACTTACTTTACATGCTTTTGTTGTTTTTCATTGAGCATATGTTGTGGATTGTGGATTATATTCAAATATTTGCATTGGTTTTACCATAAGAAAATATAATAATATAACATAGAAAGTCCAGGGTTGAGCAGTAATATCACATATTATGTTTTCTCATATGATGTAATTATATGCAGAACAAGGCAAAGAAAAGTAAAACATTGAATCAACTTACACATTCTTCTTTGATAGGTCACACATAAAAACATCTAGTTGAGTGAATCAAATTAAATTAAATTAACATAACCCTAACCCTATGCAATTCAATTTGGTTCACTCAACTAGATTTTTTTGTATGACCATAAAAAAAAGTCAAAATAATGAGATAAAAAGTCAAAATAATGAGATAAAAAATCTAAATTATGAGATAAAAAGTCAAAATCATGAGATAAAAAGTCAAAATTGAAGAAGAATATTTAAGTTGATTCAATGTTTTACTTTTTCACTGTATGTGAAAATAGCAGTAGTATCTGATATGTGATAACTCTTCCCAACCTCATCCTCAGGAAAATAAAATAAATTAAAATAATGATTACAAATAAAGCACAGTATTGGAGAGTTTATTGCAGTGCACCACAGAGAGTCAGATCCAGGATAAATGAATTATTTTAGGTGTTCACTGTAAGCACAGATAGAGAATACTTTAAAAAATTGAAGTAATTGTACTTAAATTATTTGAGTGTGATGGTGTTCAGTCCTTTACACCACTTCTGAATCAAAATTTTGAATCAGTAGTAAAATTGATTTTTAATGAGAAATGTTATTTAATCAGAATTACACTTTTGAACTATTTCGCCTTATTTTGGTTTATAGTTGAAGGACACGAGTGAATATTTACAACTTGAATCTGTTAATTTATTGATGAGAATAAAAGTGGAATTAACTGCTACATCTACCACCACCACTGTCTTCTCATGTTTATCCACCACCACTATGTCAGGCTGATTGGCCATCACCATCTTGTCAGTCTGGATCTGGAAGTCCCACAGGATCTTGGCCTGTTTGTTCTCTGTCACCTTTGGGGGGTTCTCCCATCTTGACCCTGGGATGTAGCAGTCCCCAGTGATAGCAACATCAGAAAGAAAGAACATGAGAAGCTTGAGAAATACCAAGGGCTGAAAGAGGAGTTAGAGAAAATGTGGAGTGTGAAGGCAACAGTGGTACCAGTAGTGATGGGGGCATTAGGGGCAGTGACCCCCAAGCTGGGAGAATGTCTCCAGCAGATACCAGGAACAACATCAGAGATCTCTGTACAAAAGAGCGCATTGCTAGGAACAGCTAAGATCCTGCGCAGAACCCTCAGGCTCCCAGACCTCTGGTAGAGGACCCGAGTCTGAAGGAGACACCGCCCACGTGGGGCGAGAGGAACATTTTATTATTTATTTTATATATGTATATATTCATACACGCACATCACATTAGCCTTTATAATCCAAATGTAAATCCATTAAATGAATAATTATATTTACAACAAATATTAGATTTTAAAGAAATACTAAAATAGATAAATATTGATGAAAATACATTCAGGGGAAAATGTATATAGTTAAATAAAATTAAATAAAAAAACTATTCATTAATTTTCTCTTTCCAAATCACTGATGCACCATGTTAAAGTTCATCTACTTCCAAAGCGTCGATGACAAGAAACGACAGTAAAGTAAATAATAATGATCATGCAGTGAAGCTGACATAAAAGGTTAAGGATGGAGGAACAACACCACCTTCTTTTCCTTCAGGTTCTACAGAACTAATGCACATTCACACATGCTCCAGCTCAAGGGCAGCGCAGGGGCCTGTACAGGTGACAGAATATTTTCCAAACTGTTTTGCTTCACAAATTTTCATTTAGACAGGAATATGCTAAAAGCCGAACCCCCATGTGTGCGCATAACCCTCAGGTGGTAAAGTTTCCGTTTTCCCACCTCCTGCTCTCGGCTTCTGCTCCTGACAAAGTCGTAACTTCAAAGTCAAAACAGAGGAAAGGTGTGACGCGCACACACACACACACACACACACACACACACACACACACAGCCTATTACTGGACTGGAGCGTTCCCGTTTTCCCACATTTCCTCCCTACCATCCAGTGGGGCTCTTTCGCCCTTTGTGATGTATAATTGAAGCTGCGTGTAATTTCACTGACTCGTTTCCAGTCAAATCCCACTCGGAGCTGAACTTTCACTCCTCTCATCGTTCTGGAATATTCTCTCTGAAGTCAGGCGGCCAGCTCTTTGAACATGCTGGTTAGCATAGCGGCACCACCTGCCCTGATCCACACTCCCCCGCACACATCCATTACACCTCATTCTGACTTTATCACATAAGATGAACAGTAGTTTGAAGGAGGAGAAGTTCACAAAGTATCAAAGTTGGAATGTGCAAAAGTTGACTAGGTTTTTTTATTTGAATTGCCAAAAAGCAGACTTTAGTGTTGCAGACTCGCTGCAATAATTTAGTTACTCTTTGCTTGGACTTTCTGCTGACAAGGAAGGTTGTATGTAGTGTGAAAATGAAAATACAAGTTTAGTAGGAAATGTGTAACACGACTCTTATGTTAGAAAATAGAAGCACAGTGACTGACAGGAGCATGGGCGTCACACCTGTGGGGGATGGGGGTGTTGCGACACCCCCACTTCTCCAACCAAATGATTTCATAGCCTCCACTTTTTTCTGAGTTTATATATTGTATCGTTACTGGATCCAGGAAACAGACACAGAGTTGGTCTCACCTACTTTTTATTTCAGGATAAACAGTTACTGTCGTCACAATCACACCAAACAAACAACAATAACATTTAGCGGCTGTTACAATATCTATGGTTTAAACTGTTTACTCGCCCGGGTAGCACAACAGCATATGTAAATGAAGCGCACACACACACACACACACACATATATATCTACCTGGAAAATAATGGATGAAAATGATCCAGTTCTGGTGTCACATATTCAGTTGAAAGATCAAAGGTAATTTAAATACGAATGATCCCACACCAACCATTCCAACTTTGAAAAGTCCTGAGCACATAGAAAAAAAAAAAAATCAGATTCATACAATATATATCATCAGCTGCTTCTGTGATACATTTTTTAAACTGTAAAGAGACTTTGTGGACAGACTGTATATTGGTTTTTCTACCAGATGACTTTTATGATGCATCACACACACACACGCACACACACACACGCACACACGCACACACACACACACACACACACACACACACTGACCTCATTCCCATGACCATAAAAATCCAATAACTGGGAATGATCACATATATACTGAGCAGCATTAAAAACACATGGGTCAGAATAATATGAATATTTAGAAATATATTAAAGTCATTGCTTTGGTTTTTAACCTTCATAGTAAAGAGGGAAGTATTAACCATTAGAACACAGGTGTCAAACTCCAGTCCTCGAGGGCCGGTGTCCTGCATGTTTTAGATATTTCCCTCTTCCATGTGATTCAGTTTAACCCTTTAACTCCTGAGAACTAACAAAATAATTGGTAACATGAGCAAAATAAGACACAAATCAAAGAAAAATACTAAATTAAAAAAAAACAAAATATAGAAAAATAAACAAAATGAGCGACAAAAACTAATAAATATTTACAAAATGACAAAATAATGTGGAAAATTACTTATTACTTAATAATCTTAGCTTCTGCCTGAGTCTTTTTCAGTCAAATTCTCTATTGTTCTCTCTCTTTTTGTTGCTTTGAAGTGAATATATGACTGAAATAAACTTAAAAAAAAATAAATATATTGAAATTTGGTCCCAGCAATTTTAATTTTGCTAATTTTTAAATGTTTAAATAAAATAAAATTTAAAAAACTCTTACTTTTTGGCACCTTGTCCATGCACAAAACTAAAAGAAAAATGGTTGAATTTTTCTGAATATTTAAACAACATCATCCATTCAGAACACATCATCTCTGACACATAAAGAGTTAATAATCAGCTCCTCATCAGACTGATAATGATGCAATGACCTCCAGGTGGAATGGAAGAGGGAAACATCTAAAACATGCAGGACACTGGCCCTTGAGGACCGTAGTTTGACACCCCTGCATTAGAGAATGAATTGTGAACAAACTGTGATTTAACTCATTTCTTCATTCAACAAATACAAATACTTAGAAATTGTCATCATGTAATATCTTCTGAACTAAGTTAATTAACAGAAAGAAAACACTCCTGCTTCTTCAAAGTGTGTATATGTATGTACGGTATCTGCTTCCACAGACCAGCAGGACTCTTAACTTCCACTCTGTGTGACAATAATCCTTTAATGAGTAATCAGAGGAATCTAACCTTGAGCTCAGCAGGACCCACTGTGACTGTGATCAGATCTGATCCAGAACCCAGAACAACAGACGGTAAAGAAACAGGGAGGATGAGGCGCAGATTCCTGAAAGAAATGAGGAAAGTTATGAAGAGGATTAAAGCAGAAGGAAAATATCACATTTATTCCCATCTGTGGAGACAAAGACTACATGCATTTTCATTAATAGAACAGTATTAGTATCCAGGACACAGCAGGAGGTTTCACTTCACATTTTGATAAGTTCACTTTGAGCACTTAGAAAAGTTAGTTTTTATTACTTTTTTAGGGGAAAATGTAGTTTGTAATTAGTTCAACTTTTCTAGTAATGTGTCAAAGAGGGAAAAAAAGTGACTTTGATGAACACAAGTCATTTAATGTCATGTTAATGAAGAGAGTTCCTACAAACTAATGAAATAAGCAAATAAAATAAATCCTTATATATAACTTTATAGAGTAACGATGTGACTTTTGGTCCAAAACATGATTGAAACATGATGATTAGAAACTATTTTAATATTATTCGGAAAACAAACATTTTTCCTTGGCTTTTAACTAACTAACTAACTAACTAACTAACTAAACTAACTAACTAACTAACTAACTAACTAACTAACTAACTGAAGAGCTCCCACGTCTCTTCAGTTTTAAAATCATTTCATTGGCCCCTGTCAGGTTTAGGATCAGATTTAATATTTTTGTTTTACCTTTAAAGCTTTAAAGGGATACTTCACTATTTCTCACATTAGTTTGTATGGAATCACCGTCTTTATTCTCGTGCACCCACAGTGACTTACCCTGTGAGCCCAGTTCTGGTCAAAGTGAAAGTAGTCCCGGCAGGTTTCCTGGGTCACGAAAATTAAATGTGTTTCTTCTCAAAACAATATGTGTTCGAATGAGGGATTTATTTACATTCTGTCAATAGCGATCAATGCCATTGTCACTGCTAACAGCTGTGCGAGTTAGCAAACTACTTTCATCAGTTGTTGGACAGTGTTTGCAGCTGCTACATTCTACTGTTCCTGCCTCTACTTCGGTCTTTCCTGGCTGCTGGCAGTGTTGGCACAAAAGAATGATTAATAAAAAATATTATTGATAAATAAAATAGCTAAATCCTTTGTATTGCTATAGCTAACAAGCTAATGTGATGTTAGGTGGTCCAGTCAGTGATACTGCATGAGTCTACCGAGTTGGGCGACAAATCAAATTAGTTCGGGGTGTTGTATATGTAAATCAATCCATTAACATCCTAGGAAAAAAATCTTGCTTTTGGAAGTTAACAGCGTATCTGCCACCTGTCAATCAAAAGGACACTCTTAACTCTGCACAATTTGAAGAATAGATTACATTTAAACAAATGACTTATAAAAATATTCACCCCACTCAATCAAGAAGGTACATTTGACTTATTAAATAAAGCTGCACAATATATTGTTTGAGTATCAATTTATATCTTGCACTTTTTAAATCTTAAAATGTATAATTGATTTTTAACTTTATTTTAATTCTATTAATTTGTACTTTTATCATTTTGTGTGTAATCATAATCTAATGTATTTTAAGCACTTTGGGCTACACCTACTGTATGAAAGGTGCTATAGAAATAAAGTTTAATATTATTATCACAATCACAATTTTACAAATAATAGTGGTTGCAGAAGCTTTTTTTTTCTTTAAAAAAAAAATCCCAATTAACTCTTTGATGGATAAATTATGAGAACCTTAGTCAATATGTTTTCCTAAGTGTTTTTTAAAATTTATTTCTCTTTAGGCATTAAAAAAAGCAATGTGATTGAAATATTTTTAGTGAATCCATTTTTTTTTTACCCACTCAGCTGGAAAACATGTGTTTAAGCTTTGAAGCAAAGAAACACTATGAAATAATACATTTTTAATGCTATTTTTGTTTAAGAAGAGACTGTTAATTACATTCTAATAACAACAAGCAATTGATTTACACACACGTTAGTGCAGATCAGGTATTAAGAACAGACCAGTTACAGTAATGATAGGAACTAAAACAACAAAACCCATGAATATATAAGAGAACAACTGTAGAAGAACTGTCCACTGGAGTAACCAGTGTGCATCAAAGGGTTAATTATCTTTATAATTTCCAGAAAAAATACAACCTTTTTCTCCCCCAATGTTGAATAAGACACGGAGTTCATTTTTATTCATTGAGTCAATTTCAGTTTATTCATCGTCCAAATTCATATCAGTAGACTTGAGAAATAAAAGGTACTTTTTCCTTTTTTTTTTTTTCCTTTTCTTTTTTTTAAACATTCTCTTAAACAAAAATATAAACACTATGTACAATCACTGGTAAAAATACATAAAAAGCGTTACAAGCAATAATATGTTGTCTTTCTAAAAGACATAAGTTACGACAGCTATGAGAAGTGAGACTAAAGCAAACTTTTAAGCCACAGACCAAGTTAATACCTCTTTGTACAGATTGTGCAGAACACTCACCACAGTCAAGCTTATTGTTGTGCATTTCTACTGTAAAATGCCAGGGATGTGGCCAGAAAACACATTCACATCTCTCTTATTGCATTCCAGGTTAAAACAGGACACGAAACAGTGGCTGAAGGACAGTGAGAAGAAGATGAGGGAGGGGTTGGTGGTGGTGGTGGTGGGGGGGTTATGTAGTCTGGAAAAACAGACCGACAAAGACACACAACAAGTGTTTAGTTAAGTTAAGTTAGAGCAGAGGTGTCAAACATGCAGCCCGGGGGCCAAATCTGGCCCACCTAAGGGTCGAATACGGCCCTTTGGATGAATTTATGAAATGCAAAAATTACACTAAGATATAAATCACTTAAATTCATGGTCCACATTCACACCAATTCAGTCTCATAATAACCTATAAATAAATCCACCTGTTACTAAATATTTAGTGTATCTGTAGATCCAGTGTGATCTGTAACTTAGAAATAATAAACTAAAGCCTAATATTGTTTGTTTTCATAATGTAATTTGACTTATTTTTGCTTTAAAACAGTAAGAAACGTTTGGAGTTGACATTATTTCTATATTATGTTTTGGGTGTTTTAACTGGTCTGGCCCACTTCGGTTATAATTTAGCTGAATGTGGCCCCTGGACTAAAGTGAGTTTGACACCCCTGAGTTAGAGGAAATGAAAAAGGGGAATATGAGAAGTTAAAGAGACTAAAAGCAGATAAAAGGATCCTACTTTTGCCTCTAAGGTGTTTTATCATTCATTCATAAACTCCTCCCTGTCTTCAATAGGGTTGAAAAGAGCACAAGACAGACCATAATACTGATTCATGGTTCAAAATATGAGGATTACATTGTGCAAAAAGAAGAGGAATTGTCAGTTCCCAACTCAGTCTGGAGCAAAAAAAAAAAAAAAAATATCAAGAAGAAAAATATCAGAGGGTAAAGGTGTCGGCAGATACTAGTGATGATTCATATAATAAACCCCCCCAGAGATGCTCACATGAGTTCAACCAGGAGAATTATGGGAAAGTTTACCCAGCAGAACAAGGGGCTGATAAAGACAGAGGGCGCCTGAACGCAGCATCGTGGTGAGGGCTTGTTCTGTTAAACTGGAACAGACAGCGATCGGATGGCGTCAAAACACTCACTCTCAATCATACGTTCCGCGTTGGAACGGCGTCGACTCCCATCAGGAGGAAATCGAAAGCAACAGACGCCATGAGGGCCAATCTCCCATCGCCCGCCACTTTGGGCGTGGAGCAAATCGAAGCAATGAAGAAGAAGAGCCGTTATTGAAAATGACTTCTGAAGCCTCGACTTAATTCGCCGTTCCGCCCAGTTGGAGTCCAGAGGAGAGTTTTACAAAAAAAAAAAAAAAAAAAATATATATATATATATATATATATATATATATATATAAAAGAAAAAGAAATAAATTAAAACAAGTACACAAACACCAAAGCAGTCACATCCCAAAACACAGCAGCAATTCCACACAAAACACAAAGCAGAAATGGCACCAAAAAAAAGGGAAAGTCAGTAATGAACAATGACAGGAACTAATAATAATAATAATAATAATAGTAATAATAAAAGTCCTTTACAGACAGACTCCTGGATGCCCAGAGACAGAAATCACAACATTGGATTATTATTATTTTTTTTATAACAAAATATTCAAAAATAGCCTTTATAGAAGACTCTCTTCTCTATACATGATCAGTTAACCTTAATTTATGGCAAAGAAACAACAAAAATATATATGTAAAAATTCATATACATGCCGCGTATATATTAGCATTAATTATTTCAAGTCTTCTTGTGGCAAAACAAATAAAGAAGGAGGAGGAAGAGGAGGAGGAGGAAGAGGAGGAGGAGGAAGAGGAGGAGGAGGAAGAGGAAGAGGGTGGGACAGACAGCAGAAGGAGGAAAAGAATTCCAGTTCAACCCCTGCTGTGCTGCAGATTAACATCAATCAAAACAAACATGACTCCCAAAGTACACGTTTGCTTCTGTTTTCAGTACAAATTAACATTATTTCAAGCAAATCCTTTAAATATTCTACAAAAAAAACCGCACTACGACCACGGAATGGAGATGCTAGCCAGGCGGGAAACATAGATTCACGTCACGTCATCATCCAGGACACTTAATCTAATTATGCCGGCCGCCATTTTAGGAGGGGTAAAAAACGCACGTAAACACCACATCCCCTGTTGCACGGATCATCTTCTACAATGTTCCATGACTACATAATGAGTTTAGAACCTCCCAAAAAAGACAACGATACGACCAGAAACTATCCATGCTTGGACTGGAGTGCTGTCCATATCGATTACCGTACGGTTCCTGGAAACTCATTATATAGTCGTGGGACATTGTAGAAAATTTGGTTTTCCATGAAACAGGGGATGTGGTGTCAGTGGTATCTACGCAAATGTTTCCCCCTCCTAAAATGGCTGCCGCCGTAACTAGGTAAAGTATCCCGGATGATGACGTCATCGCGGATCCATGTAATACATTTTGTGTCGTGTTGTTTTGTTGCTCTTTGTTTTAAATAAGAAGCTGTAATGGAGATGACAGAGGTACACTGTAAAAGCACATAGTTAAAAGAGTTTCTGCTGCATCTGCAAACTCCCACTGCATATAAACAAATTTACAAGGTCAAATTAACCTGGAGGCTCACACTGGTACATTTCAGCTTGTAATTCAATAGACAACTAGTCTAATAAACACTGTAAACACAATGTGTAAGCGCCGGTGTAAACACTGTTTGCTGTTGGCATTCCTTTGTCTCTATGTACACCAACAAACACTTTGGTGTGTGTGTGTGTGTGTGTGTGACCACGCAGTGCTAATTTATCGTTTTATTACAGCTACTGCAATAAAATAACGATATGTGGCTTTACTCTACAGGAAGCAGCGAGGCGTTTGTTCTTCAGCTCATTAAAAACAACTTATAATATAGTTTTTATAGAACGTCTGTGAGGCAGCATGCCGCTCAAGTACCTCACGTTTTGACTGAACCAGCGATAAGAGAGGTGACTGGGCGGTGAAGAGAGCGCCACACCGATGATGCTCACGGCTGCCTCACACACGCTGCTTGACTTTTGTTGTGTGTGTGTGTGTGTGTGTGTGTTTTTTAAAGCTTGGCAAAGTACATTAAGTGCTAAACACAAACAGGCAAGCTTTGTGCTGCTTCAAGGGGGGGGGGGGTTGTTTTTCTGTTTTCACCTAAGGGGAATAAAGACAAAAAAAACAAAAAAGTTATAAGAGCTCATAGCCTCAAGTGTACGGGGTTCATTTCATGCCAAAATGTTTCTTCTACAGCAGGAGGTAGTGGATATGTACAGTGTGTTTGTGAATCTAAGTCATAGCAGTGTTAGCATCCTTCTGGTTTTGCTTATTATTATTACATTTCCAGATCGTGGGATCAATAAAGTACTTCTATTCTATAGGTTTCACATGACGTCACATTGCTATATAGTCAGCGCACAATTTTCAGATGGAGGGCAGGAAGTGAAGCCAATTTCCATTGGGAAAATGTCTATGTTTTGTGTAGTTTACGAGTGCGACAATCGTTCTGAGAGGACATTTTTTTTTTTTTTTTTTAAGAGTACCAAAGATTCTCATTCACAAAGATGACAAATGGAAAAATATCACAGAAAAATGCTGTAAAAAGTGGATTTTAAAGTGGTCGGGAGGAGCAGAGTCTGCTAATGCTAATGCTAATGCCTGTGTCTGCAGCATACACTTAGTCAGAGGTATGATCCAAAGCTAACTGTTTTTTGTGGATGTGCTATGTATCGTTAGATTGTTGTTAAATGTTCATTTTCACTGTTGTAATATGGTTTACCTAGACACATCAAGATGAGTTACATATGTGTTGACAATAGATGCTACTGCTAGCCGCTAGCAGTAGTGACAAATGTCAACAAACACGCAAATAAAACACTCGCCCCGGCAAAGACTAAAGGATAATTATCACTGAGCCTTTTGGTACCGAGGTTGTGGACCCACCCACTGACAAAAAAGTTCTATGGCTCTAAACTTTTCTAGTCTTTCATCTGCTGCTGGTGTCGTAGGACGTCTGCAGGACCAGGTCGTTAGTAATATCCACAGCACAGATTGTTGGAAAATCTTTGTGTTAAGTTGAAAACACATTAATTTTCATCAGATACAGGAACACGTCCAGTACATTTTTTAACTAACTGTATGAATCTGTGTTTTGATACTGGATCTAAATCCGTACAATGAAGTCTCTCTTCTATAGTTTCCTCAATAACTACATCGTACATGTTTACTTCCTGCCCTCCAGCTGAAGTCGCGACGTCATCACAGTCACATGACTAAAACCTACCTATTCTAGAATGTGGTGTAATATTATAACACGTTTTATGACCACTTCAGGTACGATGAGGGGAACGTTCAAACAGAATGAGCAGGATGAAACTCAACATTTGATTTTAAAACATGTTTTCCCCGTGATATATAAAAAACAATCCTGCCATTTGCACTCTGCTAATTGCTGCTACTGCTACATTATTTATTTACTGTTCTATTATTAATTTCCTTTCCTTTAGATTTACTACACATAAGGCATTCTGCAGACAGCAAAGTAAGAATGTAATTATACAGGGAAACATGTTTCTACACTGCACACGTGACAATAAACACTTTGAATCTTGAATTGTCAATCACTGTTGGCAAAATGCATATTTTTTTCTTTTTTGTTTGTTTTTTTTAGCTAGGCCATATGTATAAAATATATCATTAGCATCGTAGCATAATTGTCTTTTTGGACAAATTGAGAGAAATTGTGTGTAACTGCTGATTCATTTTATACCTAAAAATATAATTAGGCTACGAGGCTGGTACGGTGTGTAAAATACATATATACCATATATCAGATTAAAAAATAAATATAAATAAAAATCAGGGTTGGATTTGTGAATAACATTTTCTTCACCTCATATTATGTACATTAAACTATTTTGAATTCAACATATAAATAAATTAAACATGTCAATATACCAACTGTGTTCATGCATTGCAGGGCATTTGTATTTAAAATGTCTAAAAAGTCTGTTTTTTTTGGCAGGTTTTGGAATGAAATGAACTCTATACAAATCTATAGAAGAGTGATGATACAGTATAAAAGTACTTTTTTGTTTTTTTTTTTGTTTGGGTTTGAGCCTTGGAGGTTATATAATTACATTTAAGAAATTACATCCAACAATCTGAGACAGTTTTTTGTCATCGACAGTTACATTCATACAATATTTTGACTCCAAAAATCAACTCGAATGAAAAACAAACAAAAAAACCCCTCCCCCATGAAGTGGCTGTATAAGTTGTAATACTTTCATGTCGACCTTCAGCTCCATCCCTTTGTTTGCTTCTCACTATTCTCACACTGATGCTTTGCAAAGAAGAAAAATACAACTGTACAAAAAGGATCACTGTACAACAGGTTCAAACTGATAAAACAATATGAAACACCTTTAGACAACAAAGCTTCAAGCGCAAAATGGAGGTACACGGTGGTCTGATTCCAAGGAGCCTGACTTCTTCTCATGATGCGTCGCCGTCGTTACTCCTTCCTTCTTTTATCTGTTCGGGTTTCAACTCCTAAAATTTCCGTCTGCTGCTTTGATAAGTTTTGTAAAAGCTTTATCTTCTTTTCACTTTTTAAATCAATTTAAAAAGAGATGATGCTTATTAGTCCTGGAGAGAGAGAGAGAGAGAGAGAGAGAGAGAGAGAGAGGTCACATGACCCTCTGGAGGTGCATCGTGGTCCGTGAGAATGTCATACACGGCTGTGATTGGACGATGTGCTCTGGTATATGATGATGGCAGGCCGCTAGTTTAGTCCCAAGCCCAATCAACACCACTCTGGTCAGTGTGTGTGTCAGTGTGTGTGTGTGTGTGTGTGTGTGTGTGGGAATAGAACGACTCCATCTTTACACCGCAGACACTTGTTCATCTAGAAGAAAGAGAAGAAGACAGAGATTTAGAGGACTGACACCACTAGGGAAGAAAAACAATAGAAAAAAACCATAATAAAATAGACTAGATCTTTTTTGTCAGTGTCACAGGAACAGTGAAAATCTATGTTCCAGCTGTTTCTGTTTAAAGCACAAAAAGACTGCGTAAAAATATCACACAAAATTCAGAAAATATAAGCAATGTGCAAAAACTACAAGATAAATCTATTAAACGTACACATACTACTTAAATATAAAAAAACTGTATACTGCAGATTAAATAAATATATATAACTAATAAGGACCAGTGATGCGCGGGTCGACCTGAAGTGAGCGGGTGCACGCGGTCACCCAGTGTTGCAGGTCATTGAAAAATATTTTTGGGTCGTTTGTAGTTTGAGATAAACATTGAAATAACCTGGTGAATACACTTTATTAACGGAATGTTTGTGAAGGTGTCGTACACTGTCATCAGTATCCTAAAGTATGGAGGGAGCAAGAGAGAAAATAAAGTAGTTAGAGTGGAAGCTCCAGAAACATACAAACAAAACAGTAAGGTTTGGGAGCGGCTCCAGTGTTTTCTTTGGGTGTTACAGGTTGTCGACCCCTGGTTTAGATGCTGCGTTAGTGTTGATAACTTTTAAATGATGGAGGACAAAAATATTTTCTCAACATATTAACTTACAAGCAATGAATGGAATTTTAACACTGAAATAAATGCAGGTATGTGAGTAAGGTCCATTGACTACTTTTTAAAAATGCGGGTCAAGAAGCGGGTCGGGTCCGTCCTTTTCAAATATATTTCTTGTGGTCTGAGTTGCGAGTGGACTAGTTAAAAAAGTGGTCGGTTGCAGGTTTTTCATACATCGACCCACATGTCACTGATAAGGACATATATGCAGGCAGTGCAGGATGTGTGTAAAAGGTAAAAATATGATGATTATTGCCCTGAGGAAGGATGAGTGGTGCATTGTCCATCAGACTGAACTCAAGGAGGTCAAATACTGTTTTCATCCAAATTCATTTAAATCTATGAAAGACACATTTAAAACCCACTTTTAACCAATGACTTACTATTGTTCATATTAGTAGAGTATTGTCTTTGAGCCCAGGGCTGTCTCCAGATGTTAGCATAAGGGCGCAGCACCTCCTTGCTACAATCTGAACGCCTGCTTTCCGTTTTTTATCCCTCTGGCGTCGTGCTAGTTGACTCTCATGAGTGCTGTCAGCTCACGATGGTTCAAAGTGCGAGACTCTCATCTCATTGGTCAGTTAAGTGTGACAGTAACAAATAAAACGCTATCATTGGTGAAAATAGTGATGTTGTGATGATGATGGGCGGTGCCAGGGGGTGGTCCAGCATGCCATTTCTGAGGAGAGCCATGGAGCCCATTTCTAATTCATGTACAACTACAAAACCACTGGGAGAGTGTAGACCCCCACCAGTTTTATATAATGAGTTAGAACCATTTCTGTCAAAACCGGACCTATCTCCCAATAGGAAAGAATCGTTCATAAACATCCTGGATCCAGATGGTGATCCGGATTAGCCTAGCTGCGCTATCCCTATTCATTACATGTATAAGGTCTAGGAACGCTTCATAGTCAGAGGAGGCGGGGCTAAAAAGTTGTCTTTCAAATCCCTCTGTATGCCTTATCAGGAAGTTTTATTTGTCATTTTGCATATCTAAGGACAACAAAACAAAATGTAGTTTGACCAACCCCCCCGAGGCTGTTCGGGTCATGCTGCCATGTATGGCGCTACCTTAATAGGACGGTACTACAACCAATTAGCAGAATCTTTAGGATGACGTAGTTAGTTAGATACCGGAAACTTCACGGAGGAGTCCGGAGAAAGTCACGAATAACTAAACAAAATGGTGGATTATGGAGCTTAACGACTGTTGTCGCTTCTGTAAAAAGAATTTAAAGGTTTCTTACGTTTTCTCACATTCTTCACTCATCTTTGATAAAAGGAAATCACCACCCATTGTTGTTCTTCTTCTATGGTTGTTTCCAGTTGTTTCTTTTGACACTTTGTTACTCCTGCCCTCTGACTCTATACTTCACTGTGATTCGTTGCCCAGTTTCAGGGAAATTTTGCCAAAAGTTACATTGAGTGTAACGAGACTACTATGGTAGAACATTAGATTTGCTACCGCTAAGAAGGTCTAGTGCGGCTAGGCTAGATCCGGATCACCCCCAAAAATTAATAGTTTATGGATTTTATCATTCCTAACATTCTGTGAAACGTTTGTTGAAAACTGTTGACAACTTTTTGAGTAAGGATGCTAACTAACTAACAGACAGACAAGCTAACAAACTCCACTGAGTACATAACCTCCGCTGGTGGGTGAAACAATGTCTTTAATTTACATCTAAACAGTAAATAGGGCTACATTTATTTGGCCTTTTTAAAATAGAGGTTTTTTTAGAAGACAAGATAAGTACCATCCTCGCTGTCCGCCAGCCCCTGTGGTGGGAGGCAGATGCTGGGTGGTCTGGAGGGGCCCTGGCTCTGTTGGAGGTGGGGGTTCCCGGCCAGTCTCCGGGCCTCGGCCAGACTTCCAGCTGCTCCGGGGCTCTGCATGAGTTTGCTCCTCTGCAAGGCCACGCTGTAGTCCGGAGGTCTGAGGTGAGGAGGCCTGGGTGGGAGGCTTCCCCCCGGGCCACCTCCTACTCCATCGGTGAGGCCCAGATCCCCCAGAGCCAGACCTTGGTAGCCTGGAGGGGTGGGAGGGGGAGCACGGTAACGCTCATCCTTGGCGGGGGAAGTGATACAGTACACTGGGTGGATGGAGGAGGTGCAGGTCGAAAAGAAAATACAAACGGTGGGTGTGAAGATGGAGGGACGTGAGGGATGAAGAGTGAGGAAGGTGAAGATGAAGGGTTGAGGAAAGTGAAGGAACAAAAGAAAAAATAATGGATAAATTAAACTAATGTGGTGTTTCACAAACACGATTCACATCTATACATGCAATAATAAAACGTGTCAAACAAAAACAGGTACAACCAATGAGATGGAGCAGATAAACACACAACTACGTCCTCAAATAACAACTACTGTCATTAACTCATCTGATTCTGAATTTCAACACTTATCATTTCACATTTTTAGTCAAAAATAATACTTGGATAAAGATCACGAAGGCCAACGTGACGCCATTCCATTTGAAGTCTGAGCCAAAGACCAGAAGTAAAAGGTATTTGAAATAAGGAGCAAATTTAAGAAGCTAAAAAAAAGTTTAAACTTAACTAATACTGCTTAGTTTTCTGTTCTATTAAATTCTATTCTGTTATAAGATGAAATCTGTGAGTGATCCAAAAGATACTGATACAAGAATTACCACCTAAAATGTCAATATTTGTTAGAAGTCAAAGAAAGTGAAAGTAATTTATTGTAAAAAGCTCTTGTTATTTAAATAACTTAAGGAGACGTCAATAACTAACTACATAGAGATTAGAACAGCTTCATGAACAAAGCCTAATAATGACTATGTGGACCCTGACCCCTCACCTATCAGGCCCTTCTCTGTGCTTGACGTCACCGTTTTGTAGGCGGGGTCTGTGCTTTGCCCTCCTTCCTCATTGGTTGGTGAGGAGGGGTGCTCCGAAGTGTTTCGCCTTTTTATTGTCCCGTAATTTCCCTCGTAGTTGTCCGACAGTGAGCTGGATGACGCCCAGCTCTGTCGAGACTGATTGGACGGTTCCGAACTGGAGTCTCTGGAGTGCTGCTTTGAGGCGCCGCCGTCGTTGGCCCACGCCTTAGTGCCCGCCTCCACCTCCGCTATCGGGCCGGCCAGCTGCGTGTGCTTGAAGCTGCTCAGGTGAGTGTGGGGCAGTGAGAGTGGGTGTCCGTGGATGCCGTGGTCCCAGGGCCGGCAGGAGGAGGCGGGGAGGCTCTGGAAGGAGTCGTGGGAGTTGGAAGAGCAGGACGTCCAGCTGCCGCGGCCGCTGTCGGC
Source organism: Siphamia tubifer (assembly GCA_020466265.1). Classification (NCBI taxonomy): domain Eukaryota; kingdom Metazoa; phylum Chordata; class Actinopteri; order Kurtiformes; family Apogonidae; genus Siphamia; species Siphamia tubifer. Next base: position 5,293,139 of record CM035796.1, read on the forward strand.
CACCGAGTCCAAAGAGGTGTGGTCTGGGGTCAGCTCCTCTGTGGAGTTGGACGACGTGAAGGCGGAGACTCGGTTCAGGGAACTTCGGGCCATTGAGCAGGAACTAATGAAAAGAAGAAGAAACAGATGGAGTTATAACAGGAAACAGTATGAAAGGTAAACAAGAGAATTCAACTCTTTTATCACAGTTGTATCATTGGTGCGACATTTAATATTTAATATTAATACTGGGTTTTGGAATGTTTTACTACTGCTTTGCTGTTGTGAAGTTCATATATATATATATATATATATATATATATATATATATATATATATATATACACACACACACACACATACATATTTAATTTTTTTTCAGGTCAACTTATCCGTCAAAAGTTGAATTCGAGTCGACAGGTCGTTCTGACGTCATCATATTGTCAACAGAGGAACAACATGGACACACGTCTGTCCAACAATGAGCAACTGGTATTAAAGTTCACTGCAACGTAACAATGTCCACTGACAAGACACAAGCATCAGCATTTTAACCTGAACAAAACAAAGGCTAACAACTAGACTTTTCTTTTAATCATTGGACGAACATATGTCCACATTTTGTCTGGACCGACGGCTCTAAAACTGGACTGTCCAGACGTCACACATCCTCACTTTTTACTTTTCAACCTAATGACTAAATGTAAAAGTGACAAACAACAACTCCAAAGCCCAGTTGGGAAAAAGAAGAAATCTTGGGGAGAACCACAGTGAAGGACAGATCCACTCCTGTGGACGGACAGAGTAGATTTATTCATTTCAACATTAGTCAAAAATCCCAATTTCTCAAAACTGTAAATAAACTTTGTATTCATTGTCTGAAGGAAGCTACATATACAATTAGAAATGTATCTGACCAGGAGTTTAATCAGAGAAAATGGTGATGATGAAGACAGCACTCAACACAGTGCCTTTATAACAGCTAATAGAGTAAAAAAAACCTAAAGAAACAGAGTTATGGTACAGGTAGTGAGGGAAAGAAAAAACACAAAACTATAAAAATGAGAGGGGGAAACTGGTAAAATGACTAAAGGCTCCTGAAGTAGCATCTTGACAACCACTGATACACAAACAAGGAAGAGATACGACAGAGGGAAGCAGTTCAATAACTATAAAAAGCCTTCGACTGGAGGACGAACAGGTTACAGAGTCACGCTCTGACAAAACAGCAGCAACAGAGGACAAATGAAAACAGGAGAAGGTTCAATGTGACACCAATCTTTGACCTTCAACTAAAATTAGTTCTTGCTCTTGTCTGGGTGAGTTATTGCACAGATTTTTAAAAACACTGTCCGCAGTTTAACGTGTAAAACACAGATGCCGACCAAGCTTAGCTCTTATCTGTACAACACACCAGATACTAAAAGTGTTTCCTTCCTTTTATTTAAGAATTGTCAAGGAAACTTATCCCAAAATGTTTCTGTTCTGTTTAATATGTTAATAGTTTTTTTTTTAATTATTATTATTATTCAACTTCTGTGAGTACAGTATGAGCACTTTGGATGATTTTGTTGATTATGTGACTGAAAATATCTGATTAAAAATCTTCCATCACAGACGAGTGGTCCTTTTGATCTGTCTTCAGGACCCATTATCACCCCTCAATGATGAACCATAACCCAAATGAGGAACAGTTAAAACTTCTCAGATTTCTTTAGTGATTAGCTGGTGTGTTTTGAACCTGAGATAAGACACAATATGACAGTATGCAAACACAGAAGACAAGTTTAATGATAACCAAAGTGACTTCTTTCATAGATGCTGCCATTTTTAAAAGGATTTAAAAGAACCTACTTTCCTATCCGCTCATTTGTTGTTGTTTTTTTGTATATATGTATATGTTTAGTACTTCAATTATTTATTATTATTATTATTATTATCATCATCATCATTTTTGTACTATGCACTCTATTGCTATAAGATGAATTCAGCTTAATGGGGAAGCGAAGAAAGGGTAGGATTAAATAAGTTTATGCTTCATCCTACTCCTTTTCAGACATGTCATTGTGTATTATTATTATTATTATTATTGTTGTATTGATTATTTTTTTATTCTGCACGTTTGAAATAAAGCATTCAAATCAAATCAAATCAAATCAAAAGGAAGCCCTTCCCCTCTGCCTTAACATGAATTGAGACACCCTTACCCCTATACGTGGACGCACAAAACGGAGGGAAGGGGTCAAAGGTGAAATGAGATTCAGCCTTAGTGTGTGCCGTACAACACTTCCTTCTAACAGCATCTGACGACAAAACAAAAAAAACTTTCCAAACTTCTTCCTCTCAGCTGCTTTTCATAAACAACAGTTTGATTCACTGACAGGGTTTTACTGGACAAACCAGGCACTCAATGAAACTCAGCCATATTTCATAAAACAGGCCGCTGTTATACGGCGAGGCTGCCGAGGTAATATAATATGAGGGAAGCAGACAGATTATTGCGTCCGGTGATATTTTATAGCCTCGTCTTTATGAGACAGAATGGCCTGATCATAGAGAACAATAAACAAACAGCAGACGATAAAAAAGGCGTGTTGTTTACTCGACCAGATTAAAAAGCCTGTGCTGAAACCGATATGTCTTTTTTGTTTTTTCACTCATGCAGAGAAAAGGAGGAGGAGAGAAAAACCGTAAACCGTCGGGTGTCATAAAGCCGCCGTGTTTTACAACTTCCTGTTCTGTGCGTTTTAATGAGGAAAGGACATAATTGGAATCCAGCTGTGACAGAAAACATAGGAGCTACTTAAGGTGTGGCCGACGTGTGATGCCTTTAAGGAACATTTATTTAATGATGTGTTTGAATGTCCTTGTGGTCTTGGACCTGGGGGGGGGGGGCAGATTGACTTCATCTCTGTGGTCACCAGAAGGCAAGTCATTTTTTCGGATGTTTTTCCAGAGTCTGTAAGTCAGACTGAACTTCTGTCCTTGGTTGAATCATACATCAAATAACTTCCTTTTTTAAAATATATAGTTTTGGGGAATTCATGTCTTTTTTTTTTTTTTGCTTTTGGGAAAGCAGAGAGAGGACATGAAAGTCAGGGAAAGAAGGGACATGCAAACCAAGGACGTTCATGCTGGGAGCTGAATCAAGGACGCTGTGGTTTATTGGTCATCACCCTTAACTGCTCTGGACTAAAACTTTTTAAGACATTATGGTGAAAACATTAGCTATTAGAGATACTACTCAACTTAAGAGTGTTTGCACCAGTGAGGCAAATAAGATCATATATTCAACAAATATTCTAATATAGAAAAACAAAAAAAATACTCCATTACTCTTGTATAAAAATTGCATTTAAGTAAATATGCACAAGTCATAGCAGCAGAATGTAGCTGAAATATTAAGAAAATTACTGTTTTAGTTTTTCTGACTGAATTATATCCATGCGTCATTATAGTATTATTCATAAACCACTGGTGTTAGAAGTAGTTTTTAACCAAGTATGATTTTACACCCAATTTTCTTACACAATCTGAGGCCTGTTGGTGTGACTAATGACAGAAGTACGGGAAAAAACAAAGTGAACAAGCACAAATCTGTTATTTTTTGGACGTAATTCTTAAATGTTTGATTTTTGGTGAAAAAAAATGAATGATTTTCCATGTATTGAAATTAAACCTTGTGAGAAGTTTAGAAAGAAAAATCAATGATTGAAGCTGTTCACAACTCAGACATCTGAGCTACGACGCACTACTGTTTGGAATGGATCAGAAGACAATGTGGATGTTCCATTTTCGAATAATATTCGATTTTCAAATAATATTTGAATAGTTCGTAGTGAATTTCTAATAGTATTTTGGACCCAAAGTAACATCCCTAATTAACACATTACAACATTTGACCACAAAGAATAATAATGCATATAACCAGTGTTGCTGTTAATCATTGACATATGCCAGGCTGCAAAAAAAGGAATCCAATATTTATGTAGTATATTGGAAAAAAACACTCTTGATATTGAATGTTAAACAGCATGCAGTCTACTGGTCATGCTTATGATATTAATTGTGGTTTGTGTGTTAGCTCTAAGACACAGAGGTGCAAATTCAGTGAAAAAAAACACCATAAATGCCTGCGAAACACACAAGGAACAGAACCTAAGTGGATGATCGAGTGCGAGTAAAAAAGCAGCAGTCAGTGAGTGAGATTGAGTGGAAAGTACATGTTTGTGCAGCCGTAAGCTTCGTATTCTGTCATTGTCCTAGACATGTGACCCAGCACTGGCCAATAATGTGTCTTAGGCTGGTCTCTGCTGCACAGGGTCAGAGATCAATCCATCATCACCCAGATAATCAGACAAATTAACAAATGTGCGTCACTGCAGGTGCTGAAGAAGCCCATCGAAGAGACAATGTGTCACTGATTATGAATGACTGATGGAGCAGTGACTTGGTATTCACACATACTTGACAATGCGGTATATATGACGATATAAATTATCGGACAGCAAAGAAAATAGTTTTTTTTTTCTCTTGACAATAGAGCCTCATTTTACTTTTAAACATCTTGTTTTGTTTAAAAGCATTCTCTCACCTTTGAGGAAAATACTACAAGTGTTACCTAAAAACCTCGTTAACAACACTCATTACGATCCACTCACTTAAACACTGTCGCCGTTTACACAGATTGGAAGTTAATTACCTTGTGCTGGGCTGGTTATAATCAGCATTTAAGTGTGCGTGTGCGGCTGCTGCGCTCTCAGCGACAGCAGTGGATGTTGTGGTAGTAGCAGCAGCAGCAGTAACGGCAGCGGTAGCAGTAGTAGAAGTGGAAGCAGCAGTACAGGTCCTGTTGTTGCTACTGCTGTTGCACCTGTCGTCAACTGCGGGGGTCGGCATGGAGTCCACCGAACAGATACTGGAGCGGGATGAGATCTCGCTGTGGCTGGAGTCAGACAAGTTATCTGCTTTACCAGCTGGTAAGAGAGCATAACCTGCAGAGAGAAGGGTGAAGTATGGATTTATTAATGAAGCAGAGACATAGAAACTAGAACAGGAAGACCCCCCCCCCCCATGAATGAAGAGAGGTTCTGTTTTCACTGGAGTTTGTTTGTTTGGTTGTCTGTCAGTAACATTACTCAAAAACCTATGGATGAATTTTGATAAAAAAAAATGTTCAGGACGTGTTGAGAGTGTCTCAAGGAACAAATGATTACATTTTGGTGGTGATCTGGAAGACATCCTGGATTCGGGATCACATCGAAATGTATTCTGCATTTGACACAATGTAAAATTTCAATCATCACCAAAATTTAATCATTTGTTCCTTCTGACACTCCCAACACATCCTGAAAATGTTTTATCAAAATCCATCTCCAGCTTTTTGAGTAATATCGCTGACAGACAGACAGACAGAAACTCCAGTGTAAACATAACGTCCTTGGGGAAGGTAAAAAGATATATCAAGATGAGGAGCAGAAACAAAACAACAGAAACTAGAGTTTTCAGAAACAATACAATATTCTATTCTATTCTAATGCTTGACCAAAATGTTAAATAATGAACAGCATTTGGTGGATGACTCAGTATCATTAAAGTCGACAATGTTACCGTTACCACTGATGATGATTTATTATCTCAGACTTTATGAGCAGTGCTATTAAACTTCTTTATCTGACTAAAGGGGGGGGGGCTCAGAAACCAGAGCATCTGTGTAAATGAATAAATACATAAATTGAGAAAGCATTGGAACTGTCTGAACAAACTTGCACTTACACAAAGGCTGAGGTGGAGCTAAATCCTTGCTGATTTAAGAACTTGGCAGAAGGGTCTGAAACATTTTCACTTTTAATTACCAAAACTTTAAAACAACTCTGACAGTGCAGTTAAAACCAGCAACAACTGGTTATTCTCACTTTGTCGTAAATGTTTAGTGACTTGGGGATATAATAATGTCATGAACAGGTCTGAAACGTTAAACCAAACATACAGAAAAAATAAGTATTTAAAGATGATGAGAAAAAGCATTAAAGTGCAGATTTACAGCCTCATATAAAACTAAAACGGACTCAATGAAAACAAAAGCAGATTTTTTTGGACGTGTTATTTAAGTTAATATGAATTTAAGGTGATGTTTCAGATGTGATATTATTTTACTTTCCAGTATTAATCCCACAAACACGAACACAGAAAACTCTAGAAGTTCTATCCAATTTAAATTAAACTACATTTTTTCTTTAGAGTTCTGACAAGATCTTATCTGTACATCAGTTCCTTCCTATATCCACTATATATTCATATTCTGACGCTGCTATTCTGAGACTCTTCTGAGACTCAAATCCCATTTCTGCAGCTCTCCACTCATTTGACTCTTAAGTCGTTTTAATCTTTGACTCTCTTTTTGTCACTCAGTTCTGTCTATCAGATGGTCTTCCTCCTGGGGTGTCTGTCCCTGCAGAGCCAGAGGAAGGGGTTGGGGCTGACTGACCTCTTGGCTCTCAGCTCTGACTCTGGTTTATTTTGAGAAGGCGGTGAGGAAGGGGCTACCGCCTCCCCCTGAGCCTCCCTACTGTTCAGATGAGGTCTGACCGCCATGAGCCTCTCCCTGGACTGACTCCTCTCCCTGAGAATCCTGAATGGTGATAGGATTCTTTTCCTGCTGGGACCCTTTGGGGGCTGGGGGCTCATTAGCTGAGGCTGGGGGACAGGTGACATGGGTCTCACTGCTTTCACTGCTGTTAGCCTCCTGTCTGGGTGTTTATTCTCACACCTCCATCTCCCTCTGCATTGTTCTGTTTGAAATGAGCCTCTCTGCATCATCCCTGCCTCCTCCTCCTGCCCCTCCTCCTCCTGCTCCTCCTGCTCCTCCTGCTCCTCCTCCTCCTGCTCCTCCTCCTCCTGCTCCTGCTCCTCCTCCTCTCTGATTGTCTCTCTCTCCCTGCTGCTCTCTCGGCTGTGGTGCATAGTTAACAGTAGAATCCTCTTGTGGAGGTGAGCCCCACCTATGCCGTAGCTGCGTAGACTGACAGTGCTGGCCTTTGTGCTAGTGTCACTGGTTAGGGAGGATGACGACCCCGACAGGTTCATCTGGCTGGAGTTCTGGGACTTTGGTATTCCACCGACTGTAAAGACACAAGGACATTAAGAGTATTTTAACCCATAAAAACCCAAACATCATCTGGTGACCAAAACCATTTACTGATTATCGACCTGGTAGACCACCAAGTCTATTCAAAGCCTATGTTCAAACAGAGGAGCAGAAGTGCAGTATAATATTTCTGTTTTTCACTGAGCCATGTTCTATTGCAGGGGTGTTAAACTCATTTTAGATCAGGGGCCACATTCAGCTGAATTTGTTCTGAAGTGGGTAAAAAAAACTAATAAAATAACATAATATATAAATGATGTCAAGTCCAAACTTTTCTGTGTTTAAGAGTGAAAAAAGGAAAATTACTTCATGAAAACAAACAATATTAGGCTTTAGTTTATCATTTACACACATGCATTCTAATTTACAGAACGCAGTGGATCTACAGATACACAAAATATTTATCAATAGGTGGAATATTATTAAAATTGTACTAACCGGTACTGCTCTTAAGACATTTCTAACTCTTCATATTTGTTCTGATTATTGAGATTTTTTTTTTCAAATTATATTTTATTTTAGTGTAACTAAATGAAAAAAAAATTATATTTACAAAGAGTTTTTTTTTTTTTTTTAACATTTATAGGTTATTATATTATGAGACTGAATTGGTCTGTATGTGTGGACCATGAACTAAAATGATTTAGACCTTAGTAATTTTTGCATTTCATAAATTCATCCAAAGGGACGGATTGGACCCTTAGGCAGGCTGGATTTGGCCCCCGAGCCGCATGTTTGACACCCCTGTTCTATAGGAATAACACAAAATAAATTGTTAGAAACATCTGATGAGTCACATGAGTTAAATGTTCATGTCAGAAGTGATAAGAAATTTGTGATTTTCCTATTATGTGTATTAAATATTTGAAAATGCAAAACCTAGAACTGCACAATATGTATTTATTGTAACAGACGTCAGGCTGCCTGCAGACACTGCTGTTGTTTTTTTTTTGTTTTTTTTACTAATTTTTATTTTCTTCTGTTTTTAACATGCTGCACTTTTAATCTTGTCCTATTTTTTTTTTACATAAATATATATTATTTATTAATATGATTTTATTGTTGTACTGATATAGTACTAATATTGTTTTTATTGTGTTAGCTTAGCTTTAGCTAGCTAGCTGGTTATAGTTGACACTTTGGTGAAATTGTGATAGCTTGAACAGTTTATTGTCCAGAACATTTGACTGCAACTCATGTTTTTATGTAGGCTATGCTGTTGTGTAGTTTACTCCTTCTATTGTAAAGCGCTCTGTGGCTGCTGCCTGAGATGATTGAACCATATATTAATAAAGTTTGATTTAAACTTCATTAATCCTGACCCGACTTCCAAAAGTGAACATTCTTCTGTCCCTGCTTCTACTTCTGCCTTTCCCAGCTGCTGTCAGTGTTGGCACCAAAGCATGATTAATAAAAAAGTATTATCTCACTACATGAACTGCTGTGTGCAGAACTCCAGGATCACGTAAATATAAAATTTAGGTGAATCAAATTCAGTCAAGTAGCCTGTTTTTCCATTTCATATTTTTCATCTGAGTCTAAAATTTAAATATATGAAAAACCAGGCTTATATTTGTTTTTTGTGTTTGATTAAGAATATGAAAAAGAAAATAATCCATCTCCTTTTTTATTATTTTTTGGTTTTTGATTGGCAGTTGAAAAACGAATGATGCACGGTTTAGAAAGGCCTGTGCAGACCTTTGCGTGGAGAGCCCTGAGGAGACACCGTTGGGCTGGAGTGAAGGGAGGAGATGGTGGAGACCGTGTCATCAGACGGCCTCTTGATGCTCCAGTCCTCTGCAGAGGTCACAGGAGGTTTCTTAATGACCTGCGGAGAATTTGAGTCTGGAACAGAATAAAGAGATGTGACAGAACAGTGAAATAAAACTGACACAAGAACAACTAAGCAGAGTTTACTACAGTAATAGTCCGCTCTGTTGCACAACACTTCGTACCTTCTGCTCATTGATACGCAACCTACATAAGGTACCGCATTTCATTCTTGTGAAAAAATTTTCAAATATGTGTTAAAAAAAGAAAAAGAGAGAAAAACACATGTAAAGAAAATGTGTACATTTTGAAAAGAAGTGATGAGACAAAGCTCTTGGACATAAATTGTATTTGGACAAATGGAATTACAAGGGTTTAATAAAAGGCTACGTTTGAACAATTCAGAATTTATTCAGCAGGGGTTAAACACACTCCAAATTACACCAGGATTATGTTTAACATGTTAGCAATATTTAGCTATTAATAAAACATTAACTGCACCAACAGAACAAGTCTCTGCAGGCTATTTACCACACAAAACAAATTTACAATCCATAATTTAACGTACAATATAGTTTTATCTGTGAAATAATATAACTGTGGATGAGGACCACTGATTTTTTCCCCATTTTAATTAAGGTCCAAAATAATAATAATAATTATTATTATTCTGAGAAAAGAGTCAAAACTGCAATTCAAGTGACAATTTTGAGAAAAAAATACTTTATTCTCCTCACAATTCTGACTTTAATTTCAGAACAATAATAATTAAAAAATATTTAAAACAGTCAGAATATATATGTATATTTTTTAAATGACCATAATTTATTTTTTCCTCAGCTGCCTTAATGCATTTGTGACACAAGTGTCTATAAAAACATGTGTAATGTGTAGTGCAGGTACTCACTGGGTGTACTTAAGTCTTTAGGGGTACTCTTCTTCCGTAGAGGGTTCAGAGGGACCTGGACCTGAAGGACTTGCGACACCCTGTTCTGGGACTTCCCTGAAGGCAGAGCTGATCGCAGGGACACTGGGGACATGTCTGATTTGGTGGATCGTCTCTCACTCAAGTTCTTTGACACTGCAAGCAAAGGAAAAAAATTAAAAATGATGAAATATTATATGTGGAGTTGCAAGTTTTGAATATAGAGTATCTGCTGTTGTCTGATGCAGGATATTTGTCCATCCACTAGGTGGCACTGTTGGGTAATAATAACTAAACTACATGGTGCAGAACATACTGACAAATCTGTTTTTATTTTATTTTTATTTATAAGAAACTTCATTATTATGTATAATAAAGAAATAAAAAAACTGGTAAATAAATAAAAATTTCAGCTGAAATACAAATAACTCATTACACATCAACTCAAATAAGAATTAATTGAGGAATATTGATCAGATAGTTGATGTTTTTTTAAACCAAAGATCACAACACAATCTTAAACATTATTATAATTCACCAAGAAAATACTTTATAATTGGATGTACCCATTGTCTATGAATACACTTTTGATGGTGTGACTGCTTTGTGTGAAAAAACTGCTTTTAAACGGTTTTTTCATTTTTATTTTATCTATCTATTTATTTATTTATTTATTTTTACAAAAGTTTAGTGTTGTTATTTATGAACTGTTTTTATTCTGTGTTTTATGGAGCACCCACAACATAAGTTTTTCACAGTGCATGAATCAATACGAAATACATCTGAAAATAAATCAATCCAACTGTATAATACTGTATATTCAACTACTGTTTAAGCCAATATGAAAAACTATAAACTTCTGCTCACAGGTGCTGTATGCCGGCTCACACTGCAGAGACATAATTTGGTGTTTCTCCTCATCAGTCTCCACCGTCAGGTTCGACAGGTACTGCTTCACTTTCCTGGCCATCTGAGCGTCTTCATAGAGTTTTTTGGCATTAAGAAGCGAACTGCGACGTACTCGCTTCTTATGGGCTCCACCCTGTACGTCCAACATGTTGGAGTTGGTGCTGCCCTGACTTAGAGACCTGGAAGAAGAAGAGGAGGAGCGAAGAAATAAAAAAAAAAAAAAAAAAGAGAGAGAGAGAGAGAGAAAGGAGGACATTTAAGACGAGGAATTGCACAAAAGATCAGGATAGGAAAGGAGGTCAGGTAGGTGAGATGATGAAAAAGGTTGAAGAAAAAGAGGGATCAAAGAAATGAAGAAGGATAAAGGAGGGTGACGATTTTATAAAGACAGGAGAAAAGAGAGAATATAATCCAGAAAATATAGAATAAACAGTAAAAGGAATGCAGCCGTAAACAGGAAAAGGGTCGAAAGAGGAAACAAAAAAATGGTACATATAAAAATTGTAATTAGTAATGCATTGTTATTTTCTTACCCAATACTTCATCTATAATTAAATGTGTCATCTGCCTTTGTGTGTATAGCTGTAAAAACGGAACCATGCATTTGGGAAGGGAGTTAGCTGTCACTGGTATGCCATGCTATCACAGTACAGAACAGCAGAACATTCTGTCAGATGGAGGCAAAAAGGCTTAAGATGCACAAGATTCGATATGGGGAATATTATGCAGAGATGCAGATATGAACATACACCAAACTGGAGTCCAATAGCACCTGGGAATACTTGGAACGCTGTGTTTTACCTTCCCTGGATTTGCTAGAAGTTTTACTTTATTTTCTTTTTTTACGTCCGTCTTATGTTTTCACTGGAGTCTGTCTGTCTGTCTGTCAGCAACATTACCCAAAAAGTTAGAGATGGATTTCGATAACATTTCCAGGACGTGTTGGGAGTGTCACAAGGAAAAAATGATGAAATGTTGGTGGTGATCCAGAAGAGATCCTGGATTCTGGATCACTTTGA